>BCLH01003527.1:6154-27540 GCA_001602315.1 Zoysia pacifica
GGGTGTGCAGCATTGGCGGGCGTCGTCGCGTGGAGGGGGCGAGGAGGCGCGGCGGCGATTGTTCGCGGGATGAGCTTCTCCGGCGGCAGCTCCGTTGCACCTGGTATGTTTGGTTCAATGTTGGGTCCGCGGTTTTGCTGGTGATTTGTGCGGGGTTTTTGTTTGATGGTGTTTGGGTTGTCATGATGTGATTGGAGTGGGTAATGGAATCTGATGCATTGCGTGCAGGTACCAAGAGGCCGCTTGAGTACGGGAGGACGCATGTGGTGAGGCCCAAGGGACCTCACAAGGCTACCATTGTGTGGCTCCATGGCCTTGGGGACAACGGAGCCAGGTATGGAAACCGCCTCCCCTGCTCACTTGACATTCCATCTCCTCATGTATCTATCTATGCCAATATCCTGTATTATGATCCTGTGTGATTTTAAGTAGCAACAAAGCTGAGTTCTCAAATCAGCTGATTGAGTAAATACTGATGATACATTGCGTTATGTTTATTGATCATTGGAGTGATAAATGGCCTGCGTTATGTTTATTGATCATTGGAGTGATAAATGGCCTGGATTTTACTATTGTTTACAAAATGACACAAGTTTTATCAGTTAAGAGTAAATGGATATTTTGTCATGTGTCTTTGCACATAAAGATTTTGGCTAATTACTTTATGGAAAGATGCTTCTCTGCTAAAACGTTCTATGATGCATCGTGGTTTGTTCAAACTGGGAGCTACTATCATAAATAATGCATTTTATGTTATATTTGCAGCTGGTCTCAACTACTGGAAACTCTTCCCCTTCCAAATGTAAGTTAGGGTTTGGTTTTCAAATATTTGTACTTGATGTTCTTGTGGTTGTTTAACCTTGAATCTCTGTTGCTAAGTCCAGTACTGTTGTTCATTGTCTGTCTTTGCTCTACTACAGGTAAAATGGATATGCCCAACAGCGCCTACAAGACCTGTATCTGTGTTTGGTGGGTTCCCGTCTACAGCATGTAAGTTTCGTATTATGTATATGTTTCTCCTTGCTCAAGGAAGATGTGCATTACCTGAGGAAATTTTTTTTTTTATTCTTTCTTGATGTGCAGGGTTTGATGTCGCTGATCTTTCAGAAATTGCTTCTGATGACATTGAGGGGTTGGATGCATCAGCAGCACATGTAGCGAACTTATTGTCGACTGAACCTGCTGACAGTATATTTCCTGACTTATTTTGTTTTGTTTGCGTGTTGGTAACATTATCTTGGTTGTTTTTTCGTTTCCCTGAATCCATCGTAGAAGGCAAACAATAGATTTGAGATTGCTCAATTGTCTTCTTAATTCACTTATAGCAGAGCCTTACTTTTTTTTTTCTAAACACTAGTGAATTCATAGACTATTTATGCATTTTCTCAGCCTCTTAAATCTTCAATTGGTAATCCAAAAGATGGAGCCTATGGCTCCTTAATTTGATGAATATTGTATTTACTTCTATAATATTCTTTTCTGCTTCTTTGTTTTCAGTCAAAGTTGGTGTCGGTGGCTTTAGTATGGGTGCTGCTACTGCACTTTATTCTGCAACTTGCTTTGCTCATGGAAAATATGGAAATGGCAATCCATATCTGGTGAACCTAAGTTTAGCTGTTGGTCTTAGCGGCTGGCTTCCATGCACCAGGTTTGGCCGTCGATGTCAATGTGGTATATATTTCAGTGAAACTGCTGCTACCTCACTGATGTGTGCATACTTTTTTTGGGTCACCTCAGAACCTTAAAGAACAGAATTGAAGCCTCACCAGAGGCTGCACAGAAGGCTTCATCCATACCTCTTTTACTCTGTCACGGAAAAGGTGTGTCTTTATCTATTCTATATCTTAGTGTGCTAGGATTCCCATCATAATTTATCTTGGCTTCATATGATTATTCATCTCGGTGAGCAGGTTCTAGATTCTAACATTTGGCTTAGTGGCAATATAGAGTTTATACATGATACTCAACCAGTGGTACTAGGGAGCTTATGCATTGTACTCAAACCAGTGTTGTACTTACATGTGAAGGAATAATGTATCATGATATACCTAGTTTTGAAACTGGGCACATTAATTATCTATATGCCAACAACTATATCAAGCCAAGATAGAACTATGCCTATGAACATACCATGATATGCCCATACTGCAAACAACTGTATCTTGATTCTGGCAACCCTACCTTACCAATACAGTTCATCCCTTAGAAAATAAATTGCTATACTTCTCCGAACAACACTCATTCTAGTGCTGCACTACATTACCATGTGAAATGGCCTAGTTTGATTCATGATTCACTAGGAGCCACTGATTGTTCATAAATAAGACATTGCCTCCTTCAGCAATTTAATTTATGCTCCATTTCCATTTTATGCAGCTGATGATGTGGTTCTCTACAAGCATGGGGAGAGATCTGCTGATGCCTTGAAGTCAAATGGATTTTCCAATGCCACCTTCAAGTCATACACTAGGTCTGATACCTCTCCTATTTCAGCCATTTCCCACATGCAGCATGTTTTGATTTTTCTTTGCTTATTAATGATGGATATTGTCCTTGAAGGCTTGGGCACTACACAGTTCCGGAGGAGATGGACGAAGTCTGCAAATGGCTCACCGGAAGCCTACGGCTTGGCACTTCATCATCTTGATTGAGAAATTTTAATCGGGCTAGTGTTGTCCAAATAATACCTGTGGTTGTTCCAGAGGGGTAAATGGTTCATAGCAAGTTTGGGCTTGGGTATACGGCCATGTTGTATCTTTTCATCACGCAGACATGTCTCAATGAGTCACGTGGGCTCATGGCTTCCATAATTTGGTATCTGTTTTTCAATTTGGGTCGTGGTAGCTGTGATGTTTTTTTTGTGCTTCGGATGTTCTGTGGGTTCTTGTACATCTTACCTACCTTCCTAAATTGTTGTGGCCGTTAGCTTTTAAAATCATTTTTGACTATTCATCTTATTTAAAAGAAAATACGATAGAAATCATATATTTTGTTATAATTTATTTTATTATTAAAGTTATTTGAATTACAACCTATAACTTTATACATTTGAATTAATTTTTTATATAAGATGAATAATCAAAATAACATTAAAACAATGGTGATGACAATTTAAGAGCTGAAGGAGTATATGGTTCTCTCTCTCCATGAATTATGATAAATGAGATCCATTAGCAACAAAACATGCACAATACTTAGCAGCAAGTTCTACGGTTACTGTTTGAACTCTCAGATTATTTTACTACGGCAAAACTTGTCACCAACTCGTCTTGAGTGCGGCCCACAATTAACCTTTGAATCAAAATCACAGTAACTGTTGCTACAGTTAACCCATAGCCCAAGGCAAGCAAAAAGACAATTACGAGCACAATTTCAAAAGAAATGTTAGCAAGCAAAAAGACAATTACGAGCACAATTTCAAAAGAAATGTTAGCAAGTGTACTTATGTAACATCCTAATCAATCGTTGATGCAGCTTCCATTAAAATACAGCGAAATATAAAACACCTAGTGCATCTTATAACTCAAGCTCCATATCCGGAAGATAGCACCACGCAACAAACGAACAACGTTCCAGACTAACATTTATTTATGATGAAAGTGAACTTGGGCACTCCTGGAATAGGTCTGTCAACGATGGTGGGTTCGCCGAAGGGAACAAAGCTACGGATCCAGGTCTGAGTAAAACAATGCATGGTTGAATGAAAATAACGTCAGAAAGAACATCATGGAGCTAAGGAATTTGCATTGATGAAAATAACTTACTGTGATCTGTTTCATAAGGCATCCTCTTGCCCAGCCTTTTGCCCAATATCACCAAGCAGATCCTTAAGTTCACCTTTCTGAAGAGGATATGTGAAGAAACATGAGTGGCTAGTTGACTGGTTGCCAGCCTGCTTATCTAGCAAAATGGAAACCGGGAATGAGGAGATCGCTTACCTGGTGCATGTTTAATATGATATCGGAACCACCAACAAACTCTCCTTTGATAAATATTTGTGGAAACGTTGGCCAGTTACTGCACCCCAAAAAAAAAAATTGCAACGTTGACTAACTGTAAAATTTCCCTGTTCTGACATGTGAGTCTGAAAAGTCTATGATAATCCATTTCTTGACAATTCAATGATCAAAAAAGGTCCCTAAAACATACAAATGAGTGAACGACAAGTCTTTGTAATACAATGGTCTGATATATATTTTTTTTCCTCATGAAGATATTCCGAGTGAAACGCCTGAAGCTCAAAACGAAAAGTCAATATAGTAGTGAAGGTACATTGTTTCCTTTGAAGTATTTCAGATTAATCATTTTTCAAAGTGAAGTGCCTGAGGGGCAAAATGACAAGTCTCTTGAAGTCCAACACAAAAAATTAACTTTACCATACAGAATTCTGCCATGCAATTTCAGATAATTTTCCTGAGTATAGTACATGCCATTTCAATTATTGGCTTGGTACTATTAAATGATTCAATGGAAAAAGTACTAGCATTCCACCATGCTCACTTCAGAGTCAAGGTGAGTTTCCCTTTTTACGACACAGACACCTTAGGGCTCCTTTGGAACGCAGGATTTTCACAAGAATTGCGTAGGATTTTCACATGAATTAGTTCAATTTCACAGGAAAAACGCAGGAATAGGAAATTTTTCCTTCAATCCAAAGGAGGCCTTACTGTCTAAGAATACATCACATGTAAGGGGCAAGAAGTCACTTACGTGTGGGCTTTAACACTCTCTTTGAGCTTGAGGTCTGACAGAATATCTCTCGAAGTGATGCAGACACCTAGAAAAGTTAGAGATATCTCTTAATTATTTAAAGCACTCGACTGATCATGAACTGCATCTCAAAACATTCAGTACTCAGAACCAAATTACCATATTGCTGAAGGACCTTAACCGCCAATGCACTGAATCCACACCTGGGAGCATCAGGATGACCCTTCATGTAGATCATGACTGGGTTCTCCTTGACATCCTGCCCAGAGAATTTATGTTGAAATCAACAAATGTCAGCAAGAAAACGATGGAGCAATGAGCTTCAAGTCATTCCTAATTTTGTCAACAGCGAAGTGCTTTAATCCAAATATACTAAAAGCTCATCTGCAGGTTCCAAATACCTGAGCAACAATGTCATGCAAAGACATGCCAGCGCTTTTGCTTGTTGGCTGGAAATCTTGATGTGTATCAGGGTCAGCAGCTACGCGTGATGTAGTTGAGTCCCCGTGTGCATCAGGAGTGCCTCCAAGGCCTGAAGAGTAGTTCATAAACTGCTGGATAGCTGGTCTTGACAAAGCCTGCTCTAGTTATCATACAAAAATAAGGATGCAGCATTGGAAAAAAGAAAATGATAGCAAAAGAACAGTATACAACATATACATCAGTGTGCACTTTTTTTTAAAAAAAAAATACTGGGTAACATGACAATCTTACACATTCACATCATCGTTCATATAATGTGTGAAAAAGAACCATATGGCCTCCTTAACTCTGGCGCTGCTAGTTTGGCTGGTTTTAATCACATAGGAGATGATTGACACTAAGCACAAGGATAGAAGTTCATTGCAACAATACAAAAAAAATATGTCAATCAGCTATAAAAAACTTAAAGGTTGCAACCCCTATTATATCCACAAGATGTGTTATGATATTAATAAAGATAGTTATTTATCCACGGGTGCGACAACATATGCTTAACTGACACTTATATAGCACAGGGATCGAATACAAATGCAGGAGTATAGAAAAAAAAAGAGCTTTTAACAAACAGACCTGTAGCTGCCTGAAGGTTGCAAACAATGTAACATTCATAATTTTGGTTTCAAAGTTCCATAATTTGTTAAGATATACTAAGTTCTCGTTCATCAACAGAGGCAGCACAAATCTCAATCATATTGTACTGTGAACAACATTCCTAAAGAAATTCCCCTAAAAACAACATTTATCTAATTCCTAAATCTATTTTATCATGATAACTATAGCAAACATTCTAAAAATCAGCGAGTAAGATCATCACACTATTACAAACAATTTCCTTATGGAAGCATATAGCAACGATGAAAAATATAGCGAACGGGTGTGAATCCTTACAGCTGTGGTCGAGGGGCGGCACGATCTCACGAGTCCCTTCACTAGGGCGGTGGACAGGTACCTCGCCATGGCAGCCTCCTGCAGATGGTACGATAAGGAGGAAATAGAATAAGCAATCACTAAACGGACCAACAAATCCCAACCAGTGGTACAGGACCGAAACAAGAATAGTCAGGGCACGAGTCCGGCAAAACCTAGAACTTTGTCTTGCGAGCTGAGAGCAGTCAAGTTCTTTTTTTCCATGTATACGTAGTCATTCGTTCGCCCTGATTATGGGCCCCCTCCGATGGTGCCGGTGGAGCTCGCGTACCACTCGACGACGAAAATTGCAGGAGGAAGTGAAGAACAGAAGAAGGGAGGCGGCACCAGAGGGGACGAACAAGGGGGAAGGGGATGGATACTAACCGCGAGGAAACCGACGACGGGGAGGAGAGGTAGGAGGCGCCGCCGGGGTCGGGAAACGGCAGCGAAGTAGAAGGGAATTGCGTGAGGACGGACGAGGACGCTGCCGCTGCGGTATCCAGCCCAAATTAACTTCTCGTCCAGTCATCCTCATTCCACTCCCGTAATGGGCTGGTGAAGGCCTATTGTTGGAAGCCCAATTAGAATCCAGTCACGGCCCAACTGAGATGTTACGCGCCTGGATCGAAGAAAATTTCTTCTGTTCCCTTTTCATTTTTTTGGGAAAAATGGTGGATGGGGCGCGGCGACGAGGTTTCTCCGGCCCGGCGGCAGCGGCAGGGGCTATGAGGCGATCTGATCCCGCGGCGCAGCGTTTTCTGCGGGTTTCCTGCTTCCCGGCCCCCGATCCCCGGATGTGCGTGCGTTTCTTTGAACCTTCCCCTCCTCGCAAGTAGAACTAGGAATTGGTTGGGGTGTAGTAACGTGGTGTGGTTATGGGCAAACACCGAAGCTGATTTTGTGCAAAGGAGCGAGACAGGAGTATTGCCGTGCCTCTCTGTGGTCCTCCAGACACTGGTGGACCAGAATGTGCACCGAACGGAAGCTGCTCTAGCGGTGTCTTATGGTGTTACTTTCAGTTCCAATTTACTTATTATCTTATTTTTTAAAAATATTTTCTAATTTATTTATTATCTTCGTATTTCAATACAATTACAACAATAATATTTCCAAAATATCCCTAACCTCTCACCTCCATTTACTCTCTTTTCCAGTCTCCCTTCGGTCTTGGTTCCTCACCGACAGCTAGGCAACGGGCGCACCTGCCATGGTCATTCACTAGGGGCAGCAGGGTAAAGCAGTCACAGGGTCGATGCTCCTTGGTTTCGACGATTGATGCTAGAATGTCATATATTGCGGGAGAGGGGGAGTAATGGATAGTAGTTCTTCCAACGTTGAAATAGTGCCTAATTATGTTAGTATATTATTCACTAATACTTCATCTCTTCTTAAATTATTATCATTAAAAATAAACTATATTTATTGCTATTCTAATACTTTTTAAATCGTGGCTTCAATAAAACGATATACATATCGTAAACTTCTTCAAAATAGTATAGTTATCATTGACACCCCTCTTATTTTGATTAGACCTAATCCTTCGTCTAAACCTATTTGTACAAGTTTATTCGACTGGACGGCGGCGGCAGGCCACGATCACGATCAGGTGGCATGGAGCTACGATGGGCCTGCCACCATCGCTGGAACGGCCAGCAATTGGTGCGCCAGGACGCTGCACTAGCAGCACGTACAGATGATTTGGTATTGGAGATTCCTGACAGAGATGGAACAGAGAGCTCGTTCGATTGGAAGAAATGAAGCAGCAGAGGCAGTTTAGTCATATGGAGGAGTAAAAATTCGAAAATCAAATCAAAATGAGTTCAAATCCATAGAAATACTCTTTTAGAGAGGTGTTAAAAGATTTGAAGAAGCTCACGATATAGTTACTGTTTCAGCGAAGCCATAGTTGAGAAATACTATGATAACAAAAAAAAAAAACTCAGTGTGTTACTGGATAGTAGTTCCTCCAGCAGGTCGAAATATAGTTACTGTTTCAGCGAAGCCACAGTTGAGAAATACTATGATAGCAAAAAATCTCAGTATGTTATTGGATAGTAGTTCCTCAGGTCGAAATAGTGCCCACTATATTATTCACTAATACTCCCTCCCCCCTTAAATTATTATCATTAAAAATAAACTAGATTTGTTGTCTTAATGATAATAATTCAAGGGAGTACATAAGCAAGGCTACATCTCTAAAAAATTTGCTAGGTAACCAGGAGAAATGGTGATGGCACCTTGTACACATAAGATCGAACAGTTCATTTACTTTTTTTTATAAAGGAAACAAGTCATTTACTTGAGCAAGCTGTTATGTTTTTATCCTTATCAGCAAAATTTGTGTGCCACTAATGTATGGGAGTAACGCATGGCTCACGAATTCTCGACTGCTCACTTATTGATCCGCCCAACTGGATCGAAAAGAGTGGATGGGTCAGACATCGTTAGACCTCATGACGAAGTAAAGTATGTTGAGAATGCTTCCTGGATTGTGCTATATGCTGAAATTTTTCATGGCTTAGCTTCCACATGGGGCTGACAAATACAAATGTTTCAACACAAATATGATCAGGATGCCACAGCCATCGTTCCCTTATTGTATTGTTGATACATAATGCTCCAAATTTCCTAGTGATCCAATTTCTTACATGTTTTGTCTTACCTGAAAGTCTTGAGTGTTGCTTAGTCTTTTCATTTTATCCACAAAATAAAACTGCTTTTTCTTATAATCTTCATACAGAAAGAACTATCATGAACTTGTGTTCAAACTTCAAACACTAAAAGCCTGCAGCACATCATCAGGTTGTTCTAGAACAAATCACCTTTTCCTTTGTATATTCTTTAGAACTTTCTAAAAAATTTTAAAATATACAAAGTACCAGCAACATGTCACAACCCTACATTTGTAATGTTACTTATTAATGCACATATATGTTAATGATATGTTTCGTACGATTGGTTATTAGATGTTTATATTATTAGTTGGGGACCAGCGAGAATCCATGTCTGCTTGTACCTACTTCATACTTGTACCCTGGACCACCAACTCAGACAAAGTCTGAAAACGTGCCAATTAGCGAAAGTTCTTGTTCATGGATTACAGATTGCCCCATGACCGAATGACTCCAACAAATATTTTTTATGGAAGAACTATTGTGCCTCAGTAGAAACAGATTATAGACACTGTTAAGCTGGGGACCATTTCGTACGAGCTGTCAATGTTAATTATCACAAAAAAATTCCCCGTTAATATTTTAAAATTTAAACAGTAGCCCTTAGTTTAAGATGCATTCACTCGTGGATTACTAATAGGTAAGCTTTTTTTAGACAAACCACGATTAAATGTCAGATCCAGAGAGAGCTCCATGCTTGGAGAGTATATCCGTCCTGTTGACTGAACAGCTCCTGTGATGAATATTCCCTTCTCCCTTCTATTATTGTCCTGTTACCTTTTGCTTGTGGAATGTGGAGCCGCAGTGTCGCCATGCATTACTAGAGCTCTTCTATAAGCAATGGTAAGTAATATTATACAGTGTTGGTATCATTGCTGGAAACAAAACTTTTACACCCCGATGAGAACGCTTTTGAATTGGACATGTTTGGCAATGATTCCAACGAGCTGTGCTTTACAATACGAAACCTTTTGTGTTTCCCAATGGTTTCGTCCTCTAAAGCAAAAAAATGGCCATTGCTCTAGAGAGTGATCCACAGTCTCGTATTACTGTAGGATGTGAATGTGATTACAAATCTGAGTCTATGATTAGTTGAATGGTAGCTAACGAGTTACTTATTGTGCTGTAACTGCACATTTGGATTTCTTGATATGTAATTGCCATTGAATAGTGTGATGCATATAGTTAAGTTCAGAAATCAATCATCTGGTGTTTTTCTGTCTTTGTTGTTTGATGGAGTCTGTGTTTCCATATTTGGCTTTCTTGGCAGTTTTGAATATTCCTCCCAGTTTATTGATCAGTTTCTCTGTCAATCTGTCATTCAACACTTTATTACCTGATCGTTTTAATGTGGTGGTTTGGATTAGTTCTGGTGAGTCTATATTTTGTGGACTGGTAATCATACGTCTTATCTGCTTGCTGCGGAACCATGCAACCTTTTTTATGTCTGTTGCAGACATATAGTTTCTCATTTGCTAGTTGTAAGTATCTATTTTTGGATGAAAGACAGTCGTAAGTAACAAAGGTCAGATCGCACTTGCAAATTGCAAAAGGGGTCTGTCAAGAGTGACCAAACATTGTGTTGGCAGGCAGGATCTGCCATCAGGATATGGTGTTTCAGTGTTCCCACAATCCCACCTGGATATACCCACCCCAACAACTTCTTCATGCCGTGTTGTTGTAAAACAGGCAGGATTGTATGGCTGCTGTGTTGTGGTAATTGAAAGTTGGTCCATGATATGCCTGGAGAGAACTGAAATGCTACTAGTACTTCTCAGTGCTAGTAGTTTGACATGACACTTGAGCCTTATGCTAGTATACGACGTTTTCTCTATTTCTTGTTTTATCTATTTGTCTTTTCATTCTCGAGGAATAATTGCCTTTTATATTGTTTCTTGCAGTTGTATGTATGGTGGGTTACATAACCCAACAAATCTTGGAGTTGGGATGCCCAAACTCCGAAGTTTTGATTTGTGCCTTGCAAAGATGGCCTCCTGCAAGGAATCAGCACTATCCATGGTTCAACGTGGGCAGTTGTTCGCACAAACATGCCATGACCTGATGCCCTTGTAGGCTTCCTGCTTCACGCCCCAAAGTGACCAGCCTGTGGACAACAGGGCATGGCAGAAATATATGGAAAGCTTGAGTGGTTGACGTGGCCACTAAATGGACTCACATGAGCCCTCAAGGGTATGTGTGTACCAAAAGAGAAAGAGAAGAGGCAGGACGGAGAAGACAGCAGAGGAAGGAAAGGGTAAGCATCTTTTACTATAATTTCAGTCGTTGTGAGGTGGGTTGTTATTGCTGCACGGGTGATGCATGTGTAGCTTTCGAACTGCAAGCTTTTAACAGTTAGCTTCGTTTCTTTAATCCCGGATTAGTCTCCTTGCCATTGATTGATTCCTCCCTCACGTGATCCCATCCAGGCATAAAGCATAGCCACAATGTCTACAATTAACATTGTTTCATTATTTGAGAAATCACGCCTAATTACTACTGTTGCACAGTTCATTGCATGATTCCATTTCTTCTTGTGTTTGTTTTCATACACTTCACCCATCTATACTGGCTGGTTACTGCTTGACTTTACGCTGGGGCAGCTAGCTAGCGGCTTGAGGACACTGAAGCACTGAGCCAGGTAGTTTCCAACTTGCCTAGGGGTCCAATGATGTAATGATTCTTGACTGTAATCATCCACACAAGTGGAGAAAAAGGTGAATCGCCTCTGTTAGCTCCTGGGGAATAGTTATATTAGTACTTAACACGTAGATACAGCATAAAGCTGACTTATGTTACTTTAAGCCTTTTTTAAACTTGCCATCCACACGTTAGCTCAAGGTCACTGTAATCCACCGCTGCTTATATAGCAACATAGGGAGCTGGGAGGTAGAGGGAAGAAGAGACTTCTCTTTGGCTTCTCATTGCGTTACCTTTTCCTGTCTTCAGAGCTTCCATGGCCGCCATCAAAGAGGAGTCAGACTACGACAGCAGCCGGTCCTCGCTGACAGCACCGGGATCCCGCCGGAGCTGGATCAGTGACATTGGCAGCTCCAGCTCGATCTCGGTGCGCTCATTCGGCGGCATTGGCTGGGACACGCCAGCCTCGTCCTGCCGCCACAAGCCCCACAAGGCGAACCAGGCCGAGTGGGAGGCCATCAGGCGCGTCCGCGCCACAACTGGCCGCGTCGGGCTGGAGCACTTCCGCCTGGTGCGTCGCCTGGGCAGCGGCGACCTCGGCAACGTCTACCTCTGCCAGCTGCGTGAGCCATGGTCGACGGGGTGCCTATACGCCATGAAGGTGGTGGACAAGGACGCGCTGGCCTTCCGCAAGAAGCTGCGGCGCACGGAGGTGGAGCGGGAGATCCTGCGCACGCTTGACCACCCGTTCCTGCCGACGTTGTACGCCGACTTCGAGGCGTCGCACTACGCCTGCCTCGTCATGGAGTTCTGCCCCGGCGGGGACTTGCATGTGGCCCGGCAACGGCAGCCGGGCAGGCGGTTCAGCATCTCCTCGGCGAGGTATTGTTGTCCGTTTTCCAAGCCCGCATGAAACATCATATCTTCTCTCTCCCATCTGAAGCTGACGCGTGGGGAGCAAATTTCTGTTTCAGGGTCAAGCTTTGTTCAGTGTCACTTTTGCTAAAGCATAGCGCTTTAAGCTAGCGGTCACCTTTTCATGTGCACCGTTGCTACTTGTTGCTTTGAGCTAGGGAACGCTTTTTGTCTTGCCGTGTCAATCTAAACAGATCTATTGGAGCCACTAGTGCTTCATATAAGCTAATGATTTGACCTGCATGTATAGTGACATGTATGCTGATCTACTGTACACACAAGTATATAGCAGATATTCGTCTTTCCAAATCATTGCTGAATGCAACATAAAGCCATCTGATCTTCTCTCTTTGAGCTCGTAAAAGAATTGCAATTTTAAATTAACTTGATAATTAACTGATTTGATTTGCCTGAAAGTGATATCGACCCTTGTCTAAGGGTGACTGACGATATTGTTTGAAACGAACAATAATGGCAGGTTCTATGTGGCGGAGACGGTGCTGGCGTTGGAGTACCTGCACATGATGGGGGTGGTGTACCGGGATCTCAAGCCGGAGAACGTCCTGGTTCGCGGCGATGGCCACATCATGCTCTCCGACTTCGATCTCTCCCTCAAGTGCGACGTGGTCCCGAGGCTGCTCCGCCACAACAGCCTCCCGCTCAACGCCGCCGGGCGAGAAGACACCGCCAAGCCGTCATGCGTCGCGCCGATCCAGCCGGTGCTGACGTGCTTCTTCAACGGCGTGCACAAGTGCCAGGCGAAGGAGGGGGCTCCGAAGCCCGGCGATGGCGAGGCGGACAGCACCGACGGGTCGGAGCCCGCCGCCAACCCCGAGCTGGTCGTCGAGCCGGTGTCGGCACGGTCGAAATCGTTTGTTGGCACGCACGAGTACCTGGCGCCGGAGGTGATCTCCGGGCAGGGCCACGGCAGCGCGGTGGACTGGTGGACCCTGGGCGTGTTCATGTACGAGATGATCTACGGGCAGACGCCGTTCAAGGGCGAGAGCAACGAGAAGACCCTCACCAACATCATCAAGCAGCCGCTGAGCTTCCCGCGGGTCGCGGTGGCGAGCGGCAAGGAGTGGGACGAGCTGCTGCGCGCGCAGGACCTGATGAGTCAGCTCCTGGCCAAGAACCCCAATAAGCGGCTCGGCGGCTGCACCGGCTCGGCCGAGGTGAAGCGGCACGAGTTCTTCAAGGGCGTGAACTGGGCGCTGGTCAGATCAGTCCGGCCGCCCGAGGTGCCGAAGCCGGCACCGGCGCCGCAAAAGAAGGTGATCATGATGAGCAAGAAGGAGCGGCAGGAGCCGTTCAAGCTCCGGTCCCTCGACAACAACCGTTTCGACTACTTTTAGTTCCTGCACGACGTATCTTAGTCTAAACCCCAGCATGTTTGTGTAGCCGCGTAGGTGTACATACGGTGTTCAGTTTTTGAGAACAGAGCATCATCAGGCAGTAGAAAACCGTGGCGAGCTATTTAATAAATCGTTCATTCCCTACTGGCATTTTGCCGCTTGTTCATTCGCTTCCCTGACAAGATGATCAGTTTTCTTGAGGGAGGATTTCTCCTGTTTGACAGCGTCACAGGGAAGCGGACAAAGCGTGCCGGGAGATCGAAGAGGCAGAGCAGATCAATCACGGTGAGTGGCAGGCAGGCAGACATGCGAGCGCGGTTCCATTTGCAGGGGTGTGGTGGACGGAAGCGGATGGCGCCATGGAGGCAGCCACTGGCCCGGGGCCCTGGACACCGTGCCGGTCGGCTCTCATGGCCCTCGCGCACGCGCGATTTGTCCCGGTTCCCCGTGCGCGCCCGGCCGAGCCCCCCCCCCCCCCCCCCCCCCCCCCCCCCCCCCCCCCCCCCCCCCCCACCTGGTCGCGCGCGGGCGCACTCACCTGCCACCACCACCCCAGGTCGATGCAGCTTTGCCGGCGCCACGCTGCCAGGGTGCTAGAACGTGCAGTCAGATCTATCGTCTCCGCGGCACGCGGTTGCCATTCGCCGGAAAGCCTCCTGGTCTGGCCGTGCTGCGAGGGAGCTCGACCACCCGGAACAGCCGAGCCGGTGCCCACTTGGCGAGCAAGAAGATCTTGTTACGCATCGCCGGCCGATTCGCTAGCCCGTCACGAACAGGAACAGTGCGTCGACGACGCCTTGCTACCTGCATCGCTGGTGGCCCGTGGCCGCCATCGCTCTCGTCCCACAGGGCACGGCGCTGGCCGGACGCTCATCATCCCCCACGGCCCGTGACATCCATCAGTACGTGTGCCCGCACGGCCGTCGTTCGCTAACTTTTCGCCTGCACGTCGCGTCCATCAGGCCGGGTGTTGAGCTCCGTCGACGGCGACCCGTGCAGGGACGCCTGCATGCATACATGCAGGCACCGTGCCGGTCGTTGACGTGATGTGATCTCTCATCCAATACTTTGGGAACTCCTGGAATATATCGCCTGCGACGACTGAATCCGTTGTCACGAAGTTCCGAATCAAAATGAAATGATGAAACTAGCCTTTTTTTCCTTTTGGATATTGGAGTTTTTTTATTGCCCTGGAGTATAGTATAGTTTTCCTTCTGGTGTTCCGTGTATGTAGGAGTACGTGATACGTATAATCATTTCCCTGGAAAAGACGAGCGGCCGTATGATAGAGGATACCCTTTGGATGGATCTCCACAGATGATTTGTGATCCTCCTCCATTCCTTTTTATTTTATCCCACGGGATACCAATCTGTATACTCTCTCTTCTAGGAGTAGTGATGCTGATCGAGGGCGGTGAGGGGCGAATGATCAAGGCCAGGGAGCCATGATGATGAACGGGCAGTCTGCCTGCTGCTACTCGAAGGTGGAAGGTACTGTTCAGTCAGTCCACCGCATGCCTGCGCCGCTCGCACACCCACACCATCGCTCGGCTATTTTTCTTCCTCGCGCTTCGATCGCCGACGACCAGCGCCTGCAGGTGGGCGCTTATAAGCGGTTTATCGGTTAAAATAAACGATAATTCTATCAAATACTTCACTTATTTTTCGCTTCTCTGATTGCGGTTTTAATAATTTGAAATAAAAAAGAAAAATGAGAAATTTTTTGCTTAGATTATAATATAAATGTGGCTGTCGTCCCAAACAGTAGCGTCGACCAATTCGTCATGGCGATCCGTGGTCGGGAGCAGCGTCACCAGTGCCCGCTTGCTGACTGCATAGAACGCGAGACCTGCGTCTGCTTCTGCAAAGAACGCCACGCACGTGACTCTGCGTGGAAGGTCTGGAATTGGACAGTGCTTACGCGTCTGACTGCATGCGTAAGCTAGGTGATTAGGCAAGGGGCTGTGTTGTTTTATCATGTTAGCACGATGACCGTGCGTGCGTGCGTGCGTCCGTGGCCATGATCACAGTGCCGAAAAGAAGAGGGTCGAACAGGGGATGAAAAAGAATCACGAGCCTCACTGTGCGGGGGCGCATCCCCGGCCCAACCGACAAAGGCCCCATCGCCCCCCCGCAAAAAAAAAAAGTCGTAGGAGGGGGGCGCATCCAGATGAGGCAACGAACGGTGCGACGGGCCTCCGCCCTCCGGCCCGCGGACAAAATTCCCGTTTGGTCGAACAGAACGATCTGTCTACTCTAAACAATTCTGCAACTGTTTATGCGTGTGATTCAGCTGTTCTTTGATTTATGCATGTAGCACAGGAATGCAAGTGGGTATGCAATGTTAATACAGTAAAAAAAATATTTTTTAGTCACAATTATATTTGATCACTATATGTGTAAAAGTATTCATCATAACTATTTTATTATAAAAATTATGGTCATATTTTAATCATTAAAACTTTGTCACTATATATATATATAGTAATCGATAATTGAATATGTTAGTCACTAAAACTATATATCAACTAAAAAACTTTTGATAACTAAATACATTTATCAACCAATAAATCTTGATCACTAAAAATATATGTCAACTTTAAAAACTAAATCTTGGTCTCATTTTTCAATTTTTTTATTTTTATTCACTAAAACTTGGTGACTAAAAATCTTTTTTTTAAGTGATAGTAAGGTGGAGGGGAGGAGGATTAATTCATTTTAGAAAGTTTTGAGCTGACCCTTGACAAAAAATAGAAAACATGCATACATAATGTATCCTGTTGACGTGCGCGGACCAGCATTGCTTTGGTGCCATCATTTCAGTTTCATAAGATCAGAATAGTTTATCAGTGCTGTCAGTTGCTTTCCTTTGTGGGTGTCTTTCTTCTGCTGTCTCTGATGAGCCTGTGTTACATGGTTTCAGGTTTTCAGCACGGCCCATTGGGCTCACCTGCCATTTCGTTCTGAGTGGCTCGGCAGCAGTTGGGCCTAGATGGTCCTCTATCTAAAAAAAACAGAATGATATTTATCTGTCATAGCATAGAAATTCAAAGGATGACATTGTAAGCTTTTCAAACTTTAATATAGTTTGGTAGGCTATAACACGTTAGATACGAAGATTAAAATAAATTAACATTGTAGATATTCTGCTCTATATTTTTATATTTTTGCTAAAAGATATATAGAACAATAAACTATCATAGTGCCACCAAATACAATATGTACCAGTTTGGATTTTTTTGCGAAAATCATGAGAACCGCATAGTAAACTGCAAAACCCCTACAATGCAAATATAAAATTTGAGATTGAAAACCACACATTTTTTTGGTTTTTTTTGTTTATCGAGCAGTTTTTTGGGTTTGAATTTTAAAACCAAAGCGGTTTGATCGGTCAACCGATTAGTTTAACATTTATTATTATTATTATTAATTTTTTTAAAAAAATTAAAACAAAAACTGGTTATCCTATAAAATCGGACTGGTTTTTACCAAAATCGTGAAAACGGGTCAGTTATGAAAATTTTTCGCTAAACTGACTGCCATTGAGAAGTTGGGTATATTACCACATCACAGCTTGCACATAAGTTCATACCATGAGCAGCCATGGTTTTAAAAATAATTGAACCAATAGTCCAGATTGATTACTTTTTCGAAAAAAAAAACTGACCGTGTTACCTAACAAAATACTAGTTTTTATCAATTATCCCAATTGATTAACATATGTTTCTGCACTGTTTAAAAAGACCCAAGTTTTATTAAAGATTCTATATGTAAGATTTCTTTCTATATTTTACAAAATTTCTATAAAATTTCTTGTTCCAAATGGGGCTAACCCTGTTTTAGGACCTACTCGGCCACCTGTAAATCATCACCAAAGCCGGTGTTGCAAACCCCTGGTGGTCTCTCAGATCGGATCGCTCTGCTCATCCGGTGACATCCCGCGCCATGGCGGCGCTGCTGCTTCGTAGGCTTGCCGGGACCCACCGCGGCCGCGTGCCCCTGGCCGCGGCCGCCGCCTGCGGCGGAGCCGCGCTCTTCTGCGCATCAAATCCCCCCACCATGGTACGAGGCCCTAATACTACTCTCCGCCTTCATTTCGCGTCTGGGTTTTATTTTCTCCGTCCCTAGCGCTTCATCCCTTTCCACTTGCCTCACGGTGCCGGGTGATTTCAGGCGCACATGGAGAAGGGCGAGGAAGCTGCCGACAAAGTTGGTGAGTGGCAGCCCCGAACCTTTCTGAATTTTCTCTGATGTAGGAGTGCTGTACTAGTATAGATTCCGAGCGTGTGTGGACTGATCGAAGTTTGTGCACCTATGTATTGGTCTTGTGGTTTCGCGAGGTGCAATTGCTTGCGCCTGAAATTCAACATCTTTGGAACATAGAAACATTTGTGGGGGGCTTGTTGGGATTGAGTGTCTTTTAAATGGGCAAGAAACAGTTAAGAGGTCATAGAAATGCATTCCTTACCGTGGCTCTTGAATGAACGATGCCTATCAGACTCATGCATTGCTCGATCCTTATCAAACTACTGCATCACTGTGTGAGATGGTGAACCTACAACATAGAATATTTAACATGAGTAGATAGCAGTAGTGCAACCAAATATTAATACTGTATCTATTTAACAAGTCCATTACAGACAGACGTGCCTTGATTTCTCACAATCTACACTATGGCTATTTAAGTTGTCGAGGGATATTGTTGTCAAGGGATATTGTTGTCTATGATCAGTTAGAACCATGAACCTGTTGATTTTCAAAGTGAAAAAGAGCCTTAATTTCATACTGAGAGTTGGATTCGCAAGTCTTTTTTTTTTCATCGGAAGTAGTTCTCAAGTCTGAGAGTCTAGGCACCATATAATGTATCTTTTTGCTTTTCTTACGCGTCCTCTCATTTTTCAGCTCTTAACCCGGACAAGTGGTTAGAGTTCAAACTACAAGAGAAGGCCATTGTTAGCCACAATTCACAATTGTTCAGGTAATGACTAAGGAACTTCTTTATCTTGTTATTTGATGGGATTGCTGATATATCATTACTTTTTTATGAAAAACTATATCATTACTGAGTGGATTACTGTGGAATCTTCTGTAGCACATTGTAACATGTTTGTACCTTGTTACTATCGCATTCACCATCAATTTCCTCTGTATCATGTTGACGACTCATAATTCCTCGTGCTTTTGTTTTCAACTTTGAATCACATCGCTTTTTTCTATTAAGTCTATTTGATATTCTTAGCTGAGAAAGAAGCGTTTTGGCCTTTCAGATTTGCATTTGACCCCTCAACTAAGCTGGGCCTTGATGTTGCTTCATGTCTCATCACAAGGTATCATCTACATTTGCTAAGCGTCATAGATATATCTTTGCTCGGGGAATCTTTCTACCAGATTCTACTGTAAACGTGTTTTATTTCTCCAGTGTTTATATTTTCTAATTGATATAATAATTGAACATGTTTCTTCCATGTGATTGTTATTGCTTTACAATGAAAGATGGCATGCAGAGAAACATCTCATGTTTGATAGCTATGGACTAGTTTGTTGATTTGTTGTGCTTTGTATCTAAAAGGGTCAATTCATTGCAGGGCTCCTATTGGTGAGGAGGTAGAGGGAAGAAGAAAATATGTCATTCGCCCGTAAGTCATCATGCTATAAATAAAGCAAAGGCATAGTGTAGCGTGGATATAGTATCATAATCTTAAGTGCCATCTATCTGAACCCTCCCATGAAGCAAACTTGCTATTTAAGTTTTTGGAATAATATTAACACAAGCAGCGCTGAAGCATACAGGTCTCCAGTCTAGCATATGTTAACAGAACGGAAATATTACTGCCATGAATCGGATTTAAATGATAACTTTGTGCTCTTTTTTGCAGGTACACACCTATCTCAGATCCAGATTCTAAAGGATATTTTGACCTATTGATCAAGGTTTCAACCAAATTGGGTTTTAAATTATAGAGTCTTCTATTCTCCTTTATACTGTTGGAATTCCAATGCTGCAGAAAATATCTTGAGTTCTGTCCAAAGGGGACAGATACCCTGCATTGTTTCTTCTTTTCTTTTTTGGTTCTATAACTATGTATTTGTGCAGATTTACCCTGATGGAAAAATGAGCCAATATTTTGCAAGTTTGAAGCCAGGAGATGTTGTCGAAGTCAAAGGGTAAAGTAATCAAAATTGAATTACCATTCTTGGGTTACTGCCTATTGTTATTGATGCTATTTTGCACTTTATGTAGGCCAATTGAAAAGCTTCGGTATAACCCAAATATGAAAAGACATATTGGAATGGTTGAATAAATTACTCATTCTATTGTTTACTCATGCCTTCAGTTTGCCTGCATTGAGCTAGTTGTGTGTTTCTTCTTATTGCCATTTATTGAATAGAGAGTAACTTAATGCAATTGAATAATTGTACATTTTGCTTCCAGATTGCTGGTGGTACTGGTATAACACCAATGCTGCAGGTTGTCAGGGCTGTCCTCAAAAATCCTGATGACAACACTCAGGTTAGTTCTCATAAAAATTCTGCAAGCTTCTTGATGTCCATTTGGTTCATGCTTTCTTTAATGATTCAGAATCATGGTAAGAACATATTGTTGTATTGTTTTGCTTAACGTTATCCTCTGTTCCTCACAGCAGCATAGCCATTATGCTAGAGCAGATTAATTTCTTGACTTTTTTTTGCACTAATTCACAAGCATACCATTCCAATATTGCATTTTTATGGTTTCATTTTATTGTATAGGTTTCCTTGATTTATGCCAATGTCTCTCCAGACGATATCTTGCTGAAAAAGGAATTAGATAGGCTTGCTAGCAGCTATCCCAATTTCAAGGTTGGTACAAAGGGAGTAGTACCCTAGGACCTGGATAAAATGTTTTACGAGCATAATATTTTGCACACAAATTCCAGGTATTTTATACAGTCAATAAACCATCAAATGACTGGAGAGGTGGTGTTGGCTTTGTATCTAAGGACATGATTCTGAAAGGGCTGCCCGGTCCTGGGGAAGAATCTCTTATTCTTGTGAGTATTACTGAATGCCATCTATGCTTTAGTGTTCTGCTGTATCTTCTATGTTACTTTGTTTAAATGATTAATACTATTCCTGTTGGCTTGATCAACTCTGTCAGCTTCTGATTCATGTCTTAAATCTGATTGTTGACTTACTAGGAAACCTTGTTATGGTTTTTCTTCTGTCAGGTGTGTGGTCCTCCAGGAATGATGAATCATATATCTGGAGACAAAGCAAAGGATAGATCACAGGGCGAGGTAGTGCTGAGTTATTTACTTATTTTATTCCTTTTTATTATTAGTTGCTACAATTCTTACGATTTGTTGTTTCTTAGTTGTTGGACAGTATAGGTAGGATAAGCAGAAAGAATACTTTTAGCCTTTTTTTATCTTGTCAATAATGGATCCAAGGAGCATTCAGCTAAACTATGCACATGGATTGTAGACTTGTGTTCTACATTGGCAACAGGGGCATCATGTCCTAATTTTACCTTTTCTGTTCCTGCTGATTTATTGCTCCATTTATTCATTTTCGTTTACCTCCATTTTGCAGCTCGCCGGCCTCCTGAAAGAGTTGGGATACACGGCAGAGATGGTATACAAATTCTGAGTGAGCCAGACCGCAACAGAAAGCTGACTTACTTGCTGCCACGGAATAAATGAAGACAGCCGAACATTCTTTCTGT
>BCLH01003528.1:0-21272 GCA_001602315.1 Zoysia pacifica
CGCGTTTAAGTTGCCGCCGTACGATGACGGCGACTGGCACTGTACCGTACATGCCGGATATAATCATTCCCGGGTAGTTTGGCGATGGGCATCAGGGACCGAGAGCGTACCACGATCGAGCACCTCCGACGTGGGGGGGGGGGGGGGGGACAAAAGAAGTCATTCAGGTGATAGCGAGCGCGACACGGACGCGGCAACCCCTACGAGTAGGAGGGGTATTACTCCGCTACAGTGTACCGGGACACACTCGACGTTCCTCAGCTGGAGCACCGCTACTGGTAGGCGGTAACAGTATCATTTTGCCTGTGTGAATAAGGGCAGTGCCTGGTTGTCCACAAACAGTGACCTTGACTGAAAATGTGACCAGCCCTGAAACTGCATGGTGTTGCACGGGGGACAATTCTGGCGAGATTCTGCGCGGACGGAGGTGACAACAGCCAGCGACCACCGATACCAGCGCGCGGGCGCCGAGGACGACGATTTTGACGAGCGGACGTGGGTTTCCCCGTACGCCGCGGCGTTTTCTTCCCCCGCGGCGTCGTGCATCCCGCGTGCGCGGTCGCAGGCACGGCTTCTGAGATCGCTGCCTCCCGCACAGGCGCACGCCCCCTGCTGGATCTTGGCTGGCCGCGCACCTGGTCTGCCCTGTGGCCGCGGCGGGCGGCATCCATCCCTTTTCACCTTGGCCCTGGGCAGCCACGCCTGCGGCCAGCTGCCCGCCTCAGCCAGATGCCTGGTGCCGGCTCCATCGGCCGGGTCGTTTTAACCGCGCGATGTGCACGTGTAAATTGCAAGTCGTTTTTTTTGGCCATTTCTCGCTGTGCCCAAGCGTCTCTTACACAACGCTTGGACGGTGGCGGCAGTACCGCTGACAGTACAGGGTCTGTCTAGTAACAGCCAGTTAGGCCAATTAATCTCGTTGAAGGAATGGAAGCGCCTTCGCTGGAGCCCCACCGCGCGACGGTGTTAGAGGGAGGGAAGTAAACAGGGACAGCACGGTCCCGCGACTCCCACCGGGGCGAAAGACAACACAGAAATGGCGACTGTGCAGGCCTTTTGTTGTATGTGCGCGCGCGCAGCTCCGTGGACCTAGCTATAGCTCGCTGGCCGTGGGCCGCAGCGGTAGAGTAGGACCGTTCCGGCGGCCCCCCATGGAGGCCCGCAGGGTGGGTGGCGTCGACGTAGAACATGCGTCATGTTTCGGGGACACGGCGGATGGTGGTGAACAGTGCTTCTTTTGACGTCCCGGAGCGAGAATCGGCCGTGATGATATGAACAAAAAAGAGATCTGTTCTCGCTTCTTCGTGATGAATAATCTATGGTCCCAAGATGCTGGTTTTTTCGTTCTCCCCACTTTAGTTATTCCTAAAGGCATTGTTACCCAAGATAAAATAACACTAGTTATTATTCCCGTTCGAACAGAACCGATCGATTAGCAATATTATAGCCGTGTAGTAGCCCATAGAAGGAATGGATTCACCAAATCAATACGCATGATCTGAATAATTGAGTGTTATGACCACATAAATCCAGTACACTTTTCATCTAATAGAAACAAATGCTAAAAAGCCAAATTCGCTCTTAAACTATTATAACTCAGAGCTTGGTTCGTCTCCGAATGTTCAAACGGACGTGGCACTACAACTCGGATGACCCTTTTTTTTATCTTTTTTTTTTATCGTGTTCAGATAAGCAGAGAAATGTGAAAACAGACAAAAATAGTAAAATAAAAAATGAAAATGGTAATAAAAATGGTATGGCTTTTTTCTCTATCGTTTCAGCGGAATTCCGTTTTACCGAATATTTTTTGTTTTTTATTGTTTTTCTTAAATACAGAAATCAAAACCCATCGATGAATCAGACGACAGCTATCGACCAGGCCCACTGGAAAAAAAGAAACGTAGGATGCACATTTCACCACCAGTCGAAGCAAAGGTTGCACTGAAATCTCAAAACAATATTTAACATCTTTTAAATATTAATATTTCTTAATTATTATATCTAATTAATATTTTGTTTGCGGATTTGTAATCTTTGCAATTAAATCTACAAAATAAAATTTCATTTGAATATGTTTTAAGAAAAATAAAAAATAAAAGTTATATTACTGTCTAAATTGTTTCGTTTTCGAAACTCTGTGTTTTTTTTGACCATTCTTGTTTTTGGTTTTTCTGTTTTCGTTTTCGTCTGATATTTAAAATGCGAAAATGAAAATAATAGACTTTTTTTTTGACTGTTTCTTACCGTTTTTAGCCGTAGATGACCAGCTTGATCAGTCACTGGACGCGTATCGTCTGAGCCGCTGATGTGTGGACCGCGATACCATGTGCAGTGATGCAAGGGGCACCCCGCCAGCTCGGAGTAGCTAGGGACAAAAATGAACACCGATGTCCAAAGTACTACTAAAATTGAACCCTTGAAAAGATCAGCAACAAAATCGTGACAGTTTGAGGAACATAAAATATCTACACGTCAGTCCAGCTTGATGCCTATTTATGGGTTGGCTTGTAGTAGGAGTGTAAGTTTATAAATCCATGCGTCGCCCGAGCTGCTGGTCTCCGTTCCTGCCGCACACACGTGCTGCAGGATCTCTACTCGATCGGGAACCCCGATTCATGCCGGAAACGCACGCCGTTAACCCGCGAAACAAGGATCCTATCTCCCGCTAACACGGAGCACCAAATTAGAACATTGTTTTACTAGTTTATACAGTACGGATCACGTATGAGATTGAGCAAGGACTGTCTCTCAGTCTTTTCCACGAGTAGTTGTACTGGTATCTGCGTCACGTCAAAGGTCGGTCTCGTGCACCGAAAACAATGGGTCGCGACCCTCACGCCAACACCTATTGATCTCCGTGGCGGCTCCCCGTGCAGCCATCTCTCAGCCACGTGCGCGCGGGCATCGATCCGTCCATGCCCATGCAAGCATGGATGCTGGACTGTCATCCACGAAGACACGGAGCAGCTGGCTCGGGTATCCCCCGTCCCAGTGGCATTAACTCCTAGCTCTCGGTGGACAGAACCACACAGGATAGCAGAGCAGCGAGCGCGGAGGGAGAGGCGGCACTCGCTCGGGATCTCGCCTTATCCCTCGCGGTACGACGTCATCCCCGTGGCCGGCCAGAAAACCGTGCCATTTATGCGGGCGCAACAACTCGGCTGTCCTCGACCGCCCCCTGGTGGGCGGCGGCGCCGTGCGCGCATGCGATGGCCGTCCCGTCCGATCCTCCGGATGACGAGCGAGATCCCACGAGACGAAACCTTCCAAGGCGCCACCGCCGAACTGGGACGTCCGTGCGCGCGCAGGCACACTCGCGCGCGTGGGCGCGGGCGATGGAGCTGAAGCCGATGGCGACCGACCGACCGCGCGATACGGCCCGGGGATCAGGACCGCTTCCCTTCGTCCCGTCCCCGCCGTTTTTACAGCGCGGGGCTCGTCGCTCGAAGCACGAGGCCGCCGCTTTTCGCACAGTGGCCGCGTCGCGCTTGGTCGCGCTCTCCTCCTTCCGGTCCCTCCTCGAACGCGAGAGCTGACGATCTTTTGGCGCTCATCGAGCGGAGCAGAGTATCGCGAAAAAGCGGCAAAAGATGGAAGCCATCGTTGTTACGTGAAAGGCCACAAGGTTCGTCTTGCTTGCTGGCCGGGTCGACGAGAACGAACGAATGAATTCCAGGGATGATTGGTGCGCGCGCTTTTGTTGTGCGTCTCCAAGTGGAGACGGCGACGACGATCGAACCTGTCGAATCTTGCCGTAATTTAAAAGGATGCATCATCTACTAGCATCTTTATTGATTGATTAAAGCATTTCGTTTCGTGTAGGTGTTAGTCCTAATCAGGCTGCTGGATCACCTTTAGCACTACGCCGGTAGTTGTAATAAAGAAAACCAACCAGCAGGGAAAGGAAAGGAGCTGGATGCGCATGCGCTAATCGTGTGCACTTATTCTTGCCCCACAAACCAAGCAAAGACAGGTCGGAGGGAGGAGCGACGGGGCTAAATCTTTCATAGAGTATCATACATGATCTGCTTTCTAAATTGGGAGAGCGGATGCAAGGAGGAAATGGCCGTAGTAAGCTAATAGGTACTGTTGTTTGGTCCAGCACTGCGCATGGTTACACACGATCTCTGGTCCAGCACCAAGTTGAATTGCAGCTTACATGATGCAGCTCGAAGCCGCCCGGTTTAACTTCCGAGAGTGTACGCTTGCCCGGCTTTGGGCTCGGCTTTAGTACTCCCACAGCAGCGGCTCCTCCAGCCGGAACACGCCGGCGCCGTAGTCTTCCCACGACGCGGCGCACGACGGGGGTCCGTATCTGAGGTCGAAGAGGAGGTCCGGGAGGTCGAACAGGGCGTCTTCGGCGTTGTCTTGCGGCGGCGAGGCGGAGGCTGGGCTGGCCTCGGGCTCCTCGGCGTCCTTGGCGCCGGCATTGGCGGCGGGGACCGGGAAGTCAGCGGCCGCGGCGAGAGCGGCGGCCGCCTGGACGTCCTTGGGCGCGGCGGTGGCCGGACGTGGGAGCTCGCTCGCCAGCTCCGGGAAGTTGAGGTGCGCGGCGCGGCCCTTGATGGCGAGCGCGGCGACGTCGTGCGCGCGGGCCGCCATCTCGGCGGTGGCGAAGGTGCCAAGCCAGATGCGCGACTTCTTGCGCGGCTCCCGGATCTCCGACACCCACTTGCCCCAGGCGCGCATGCGCACGCCGCGGTACGTCGGGTGGTGCCCGTCGCTGCGCCGGCGCTTCTTCTTGCCCACGCCTTCGGCGGCGGCGTCGGAGGACGACGCGCTGGTCCCCGTCGCGGTAGGGGAAGCCGGAGCCTCGGCCGAGGAGGACGTGGTGGTCTCGGAGTCCGAGGACGGGTCGTCCATTGCCATGGCCGCCGAGGACGTGTTGGTGTTGGTGGCGGAGTTGGTTGGGAGCAGAGCCGAGCTGGGAGGAGTGTGACAGTGCGCGGAGGAGACGAGCGGTGCGGTGGGAGCTGAGGGTGTGGGAGTGAGGGGGCTTTTATGGTGAGGAAATGTGTAACGGGGCCACGTGGACTGATGAAAACAATGCTGCCGCGCGCGGGGGGAAGGGAATGTACGGAGAGAATCAGAACGGGGGAGTGACCTTGAGGCAACTGCGCCAGAATACCACAGATTTTGGGACCGAGCGTTGTTTTTGCGTGGTCACTTAGTACGGAGTACTCGGTTAAACAGGAATGCAAACACCGGATGCTTCAAACACACCCTCTTTTTATGTCAGTGCATGTGCACCATTCTGCTGCCACAACCTGCCAATTGTGTCGCCAAATCGGACAATTTATGCCCTTTTGACTAGGGGAAAAATCATGAATCTTAGTAGTAGTAGTACATTTTATTCCTGTTAAATTTCTGTATAGTTTTTATAAATTTTTAATGTTTCAAAGAGTAGGTTTGTTAAAATGCTTGATCCATCACATCCATCTATTTAATTAATTAGATCTGATGTTAAAAAAATTAAAAAGTGTCTAATCACCAAAATTTAAAAATCAATAGCTAAAATTAATTAAGCAGTATGAGGTACTTTAAGTACTTTTCAAACACCGTAACAAATTTCTTCAAAGATGCTTTAACATGACTTGTGAAGGGCTATTTGCATCATGATTTTGGGAGAGTTTTTATCTGTATGGGGTATGATTCTACATATCACTGCTATAAGGTACTTTATTTGTTTCAAATTATAAGTAATTTTAGGCTTCTCAAGTTTTTTCAAATTATAAATCATTCTTACTTTTCAAAACATTTTTTTTCTCTTCTCAATACATTTACACTATATCTCTCTCCTCCTCGTTCAAAATGTCTCACATTTTCCACTTTTTTTAATTCTCGTGCCTAACTCCAAAACGACTTATAAAACAGAATGGAGGAAGTAGTATTGCTATAGATGAAAAGTGAACCAAAATTAATGATATATGTCGACGCTCAACCTGCTGGTCAGGATCGACAGATATTGTGATTAGAGTCGAAAGCGCGAATGACGTGAATCTAATCTCAATAGGGGTTGACAGAGAGAGTTAGATTGGTAATTCAGCCCTCTCGGAGAATAACAACCCTATGCTCAGTATATATATGTGGTATTCATTGTATCTGACGGTAATCAGATGTATTGTTTGGTAGGACAAGTAACATATTTGTAAGAGAGAGACACCTTTCTGTGATAATTACAGTTAATAACATTATAATATCGATAACGTCTATCACTAATTACATGGTCGTGCACGTTAGAGGCAACAACTTCTTTACCTCTTAACTCTGCATTGAATACTGCATTGCGATATCGTAGGTAGCCATTCTTGTAGTTGTTGTTGCTAGCTGGTTCGTGGCCCATATTAACCTTCGGAGAATCAGGTTTCAGCCCAGTATCTATTCGGGAAGTGGAAATTGAAGTATCATACAAAATTTTCTTTATAATACATACCTTTCCGTTTGTTCGCTGTACCTGTACTGGGATGCAGGGCCGACGTAGTAACTCTGTGGTCCAGTAAAACGGTACTCCTACATTGCGACTAGAAATATAAGAACCACAACTACTTTGTTTTGTTTCTGTTTGTTTGGTGGTTGTTGTGGTGAGTTTAATGAAGTTTCTCACGGTGACATCTGTCCATGTTAGTGGGCTGCTACATGTCCGTTATGCAGACCGGACAGGATTGCCCGTAGCACGCCATGGATGCAGCTTTTAATTCATTCATTCATTGGAGGGTTTTATTTTGCGCCAATGCATATCCCGCGATGGGTATGTTTAGTACGGAACGAGATATTATCTGTTCTGTGTTGAGATATTCAACATCTTTCACGATTGTAATACAAAAATGCAGATGGAAAACACAAACAAGATTGATCAGAGTGCTTCAATAGCGATTTAGAATTTCGGGAGGAGGTTCAGAAGGTAGCACTTAGATGAAGCACATCACAAAAAATGCGCTTCAAGACATAGAGAATTTTCGGAATTTTAAGAGATTTTTGTTGGAATGTTGCTCTATTTTGTATGGGATGCTTTATTTTAGAAGAAGAGCTAAAATTAGAAAACTTAAATTTTGTTTTAGGCTCTATTGGGAATGTGCATTTTTTATTACTATATTTTTTTTCAATTTCCGTTGAAATTGAATTAACTTTTGTAAAATTCTTATGTTCCACACGGCGCCTTGGAGATGCTCCTTGCACCAATGGTTGCTATACTCCATCGTGTTACATGCAGGCCCAATATTTTTCCCACTCAGCTACCATGAGAGCGAGCCAGGCAGGAATTTTTTTTTATAGCATCCATGTCACGTGGCATCGAGTTTTAACTTTAATTTATATGGTATTATAAATAATTAATATGAGTATTAGTTAGGTAATATTGATTCGTGATGACACCTAGCATCGATGCCACGTAGCATCGATGTCATAAAATATTTTTCTAGCCAAGCATGCGTGCCTGCATGGGTTTACATGCCGTTTTTACTTTTCTTGTTTATTGGACAGCTAGGCGTACACGTCCACAGCTGCACCTTAATTTTAATTACTCACATTTTCGGCATGGATCTCCGTCAACAGTCTCACGCAGATCCACGGGCGCGATCGAGCTGCAAGGTCCCCGCCCCCAGTGTGAGGCAGCCGGCAGGCCTGCCGGATTCGAACGGACGGACGAGCGGCGCCGGAGCCGCGTCGTACGAGACGGGCCAAACTGCCATGCATGCCAGCTCGACGCCCCGGCCTCTTGCGTGTTTGTTTCCACGCGCACCATGATGCCACCCGTGTCCTTTTGCCCTCGCCTCACTTTCAGCACGGCCTACCCGTCCTCGTGTTTCGTAGCGCCTGATAATCACCGAGGCATCGATCGTTTTCTCGTGTCCACGACGATTCGCGATCGGGTCGTGTCCATGACGATTCGTGACTGGTATTGCAGCGCGGAGACATTATTCTCTTGTAGCCTTGTAACACGACCCAGGATTCTGCAGACTGGAATAATATGGGCTCGTGAACAGCTCTGGTGAGCCAACGGCATACTTTCAGTACGTAGCGGCCGGCTGTCGCTGAACACCTCTTCGTCAGCTTAATAAGCTTGATGAGGACTTCCTTCCGTGACTCTGCACTCGCACCACCAGATCTTTGGAAGTTAAACTGGCCCCTTCACTGAATATCGCACCCATTGACAGTTTGACACCACGTTCCAACAGGAAGCAGCCCTATTTCTTTTTCTCAGTTGAAACGGACAGCAAAACACTCTCCTGCCACACAGATATCCATTCAGCAGCATTGGTGACTCGACCTCTTGCTGTAGGCAGAAGAGCCAGCCAGCTCGCTCGCTCGCTCGGTAGGATTAGATTTATTGGGGTCGTAGCAATCAATGGTCGCCTAATGTATAGCCAGCATCTTCTGTCAAAAGATCAGCCGGTACCCATCCTTCTTTGCCTCAAGATCGATGTATCTCCCGTAACCGCCACCCTAATTATCATGCCTTCAACGTTCTATTAGTCAGTGTATGATTGCTGCCTATAGTTTATAGCAGGAGTAGTGGCAACATAACAAGTGAGGTCCTACAGCTAGGGGCATATATGGGTGCCAACTCAAGAAGCCACACATCAATTATACCGTTATCATCAGCGGGCGATTTAGCGAAGAAGGCATTATCATTGCTGCTGCTGTTCCTTTGCTTGCTCGGTTGTTATTCGTAAAGCAGGCGCCGAAGATCTGTATTGACAGCATTTTCTTAAAGTTCGATCTGATCTCAAAGTGTGGATTTACGGGGCCAAGAAGTCAAGCCCTGCTCCGTGTCTTTCGTGCACGAATCATATGCTGAAGACACAGCACTAACAGTAGTAGTAGTTACAGGAAGGCTCGCTTTGGACAACATGATTCCCGAGGAAAAGATCTGTTAGGTAAAGAGGAATAGGATAACGCATGAGGGCTTCACGACGGATTACCTGTGAATTTGGGTGACCCGGAAAGGGGAAATTGCTCTGATTTTTAATTCGCTACTAGAACTTCTTTGAACTCCGCGGCTCGTTGGACCTCTCCGGCAGCAGATCTTGGCGGGTTCCCGCAACTGGCTGGCCCATTTGCGATTAAATAGCCAGGGCACCGCAGGTTTTGTTTACAAGCAAGAGATCTTTCTATGCGTAATGCGCTGTGATACATACAGTCGTTACGCATCAAATTATCTAATGGCCACGTGCAGCTCGTTGAGCTTCCGCTCTACGCTCTGCTCGTTGGCCGTGCAGGTCGTCGTCCCTGCTTTTCCGGGATGATGTAGGGTTGGGTCTTATGGCGTTTCTTGCATAATGTGTTGTGCATTATCATGCCACTAACCTGTATTCTATCTCGGCCATGTTCCTGCATGCAGCTCGTGGGTCATCAGAGGATAGTTTAGGTACGTCGCAGCCGCCACGCCTCTGGTGATATGTACCTGAGATCTACACCGTCGGACTCAATCTCCCGATCGCCAATTTTAGTTCGTCCATGCCGTCCTGATAGAGATCGAATTGGATCTGCTTTATAAGCTTCAATTATTCAGTTGTTTAGAATCAAAGAAAGCACTCGCTGACGCCTCATCAGGAACTAAAATACAGCTCGCTGTTCCCATGAAAAAGCATGATTAAAGCCAGGCCAAATGGGGGATTAAGTATTGTTGCGACGTCCAAAAAAAGTTGTGTGACATGTAAGTATGGTGGTCGAGCGCACACCCATATGCTGGCGGTCTGCTAACGACCTGGAACAGGGCAGCAGATTAGACAAGGAAGCTGCGAATATGTGAAGTGCACGGCACTGAACAACGAAGTGCTGTTAGACCCTAAAAGATAATCATGCACATGCACAGAAAAGGCCTTGTGTACCAGCAGAACCCCTCCACATATTCTTTCCTTCCTCTGGCCAGACTATTATTGTGCAAGGGTAACATGACGCTAGCTGGTCTCTGACAACTAGTATAATTCAGTTCAGTCACAAAAACAGAATGCCATTCTTCATTCGACAGGTCTCAAGTCTCTGCTTTGAGTGTTAATGGCGTAGATCTATACGGTCGATCTCGCGCGATTTTAGCCGGCCGTGCCACAACTGGCACTCCAGATTCCGTCGTGCATTCGACTCTGGAAGAATATTCATTCAGAAGCGTTGGATACGTGCCTTCCTGCATGTGTAAATGGAACCAGTGGCTAGCACTGAAATCCACTGGTGAGCTGAATTCCTTCCATCACTCGGATGAATGAAACTTTAGTAAAAGAATGCTATCTGTGGTGATGCAGAGGTCCGAATACTATTCCATGACCCAAGAAAAATCATGGACGCGGCACCGAACTGCACCTTCTTCCTCCCCTCCCCTCCCCTCCCCACCTTACCTTGTCCTCCATTACCAAAGCTCCACCAATCCTAATCTGAGGATCAGCACGGGTAGTTACAGATGAACCCCATCCTTGTGACCGATTCGATTGACATTGATACGCTTTATTTTTGTTCTGTAGCACGCATCATGCTGCACCGTATTTGGCCGGGAGCTATTGGCCTAGAAAGGAAGGGCGGTGGTTGGCTCGTTCCAAATTTTTATCAAGAACAGAGACGATCAGTGCGTGCTTTTCGATCGTTCAGGCAACGCGTGGCGTCATAGGATCAAACAGTAGGATACGGCTCTGTATTTTGTACGGGGGGGGGGGGGTGGGGGGACCTCTGGGATTTGATCTGCTGATACAAAAAGTATCAGAGATGCAGCGGGGACGATCTTCTTGGGGGTGTCTTACCTGAACTCGCTGTTCTTAATTAGATGCCTTTAGGAAATCAGCAAACCAGGCAGTACCAAAGGGCTGGTGCCACGGCAAATTTGGCTTCTGCGCCTGCGCCGCAACTAATTCCGCACGATATCACCATTTTAGGACCAACCCTGCACCATAGCTTGCATCGCATACCACACTACGCCCTCCTGCGCAGCTACCCTCGGCCACCCATGTGCTACTAAGGATAGCTACTATGCTCTCTCTGTTACAAAAGAGTTCCCATCTAAGATTTAAAATGTAGGACTATATAATAAGTGTTATTCTTACTTCATAACACAATACTCTGTCACTGTGAACTCTCTAAGTATGAGCCATGACCCATGACACCAAACTCCAAACACTGCAATCCCAGCATGCATCCTGTGTGTCCATTATCACTAAGGCTCCATAGTCCCATGTAGATTTTGACAGCCAAACAAGCACGCTTGTACTCCCTCCGTTTGCCAGTAATATATGACATAGAATTGAATTACAACGGGCAAATAGTTCAATTGGCGTCATATAATACGATACTGAAAGATTAGCTAGATATACCATGAGGTCCTGATACAAGTGGTCCTTCAAGAGATACATGTTCGGTATTGTTAGAGGGATCCCATTGTTAGACATGATTGTCTTCTAGTACTAACAGATAAAATCTTAAAAATTTTATTCAATAAGAGGGGTATTATGTACTTTTGATAAATTTTTAGATTTGAATGTGAGAGGGGTAGCCTTGATGCACCGATAAAGCTGTCATCTTGTGATCATAAGGTGACAGGTTTGAGTTCTGAAAACAGGCTCTTGCAAAAATATAAAAAAATGTTACATAAAAAAGATCTAAAGCGGTTTGAATCCTTTCTGGCCCTGAGCAAACAGGAGCTACGTGCATTAGGATGCGGTTTATTCATATTCGTATACCCTGTGTACTTCAATTTTATCCCCCACAAAATGGATTGTCTTCAAGTTTCTTTCGAATCAGAAATGCAATTAGGATTTTTAAAAAGGTAACATCAAAAATAAAACTTAGTATTGGAAACTTTGTTTAGAACCAAGTTAACAGCTGAACTTAATCTATTGAAACAACATATATGAACACTGGAACTATGTATCTAACTAGTGCTCAGTAACATCAGCATTTCTAACTTAACATTGACATGGATGCAGCGTTTTGCCGCCTTTGCTCGTCACTGCTGCCAGAGCAGCAAGGGCTCGTCCCAGCAGAAATCGTCGCAGCAAGGCGTCAACGGTGGCAACGCCAAGCCGAACTCGCGAAGAACATCGGGCAGCTCGAATAGCGCGAGATCCATGACGTGGCTATCCAGCTGCGTCGCCTCTTCGTCATCATTATTGCAGCCACCGTCGCTAGAACTGCTAGGTGCCGCCGGCGTCGCCTCTTCGTTTTCGTCATTGCAGGCACTATGGGTTGAATCGATTGACGCATCCGCTGCCGTTCTTGACTGCGTCGCCTCATCGTCTTCGACACAGCCAGCAGAGCCGCGGCTGGAATCGCTAGATGCGGCGGGCGCCGCGCTCTGCATCGCGGCGGCGAGCGCGGCCGCGGCCCGGACGTCCTCTGGCGCGGAGGAGGCAGCGCGGGGCAGCTCGTGGGACATCTCCGGAAAGTTGAGGTGCGCGGCGCGGCCCTTGATGGCGAGCGCGGCGACGTCGTGCGCGCGCGCGGCCATCTCGGGGGTGTCGAAGGTGCCGAGCCAGATGCGCGACTTCTTGCGGGGCTCGCGTATCTCCGACACCCACTTGCCCCACGCCCGCATGCGCACGCCGCGGTAGGCCGGGTGCTTCAGCTCGCGGCGCGGCCGTTTCCGGCTGCTTGCCGCGCCCGACTCCGGCGACGCGAGGGGCGAGCCGGGGCCAGAGCTGGAGCTGGAGAAGCCACCGTGGTGGCTGCAGGTGGCGGAGGCACCGGACACCGGGGACATTGCTCGCTCTTCTCCCATGACCGGGCACTGGGCACGGCTCGCAGTCTCAAGGAAGCTAGTGTGATGAGTGATGGCTTGCCTCCTTGTACGAGTTCCGAGCTTAGTGAGAGTGAGCCAGTTTTATACACCCAGCACCCGATTTAAGAATTTCGCTTGGTCAAAGTTGAGAGGACAAATTGCTTTCCCGAAAGAAATGTGATTATTATGGTTAGTGATACTGTGATACACGTTTTAGACAGTTTGTCAGTGTCATGCGCTTAGTTCCAAGGCACCGTTAATTACCGCGGCTGTGAGCTGTGTCGCCCCAATTGCCCTTAACAGGAAGGTCAACTCGATGCTCCTATTATTACCACCTTCACCGTGCTGGGTGATTCACGAGGCCTGAAGCCAATAAAAAACGTGGTTTAGGTTGTTTGGCGATTACCATTTGCTGTAACTTCTTATCAGGCCGAGACCTGAATTGGAAGTGAAAATTTCAGGTCAAGTTTCAGTGAATACAGTAATCTTTTGATAGCGAATTGTACGTTGTAGTAAGCATATAGTACTTGATGAGCAAAGAACTACACATTCGCCTCATCCTATCGCTGTAGCCCTGCCCAAATGTTCTTACCCACTCCCGTGTTACTGTGTTATCCGGGCTCCATCAGATCAGTTAGCAGAGCCATCCGAAGCTGATCAGTATTGGAGGGTGAACATTCAGAACATCTCGTACGGGAAAGCTCCAGCTGATGTAGATTACAGGCTCTATACAATACTCAAAAGTTTCAGGCATTCATAACAGCCAAGCTAAGAAGCTTCGCTCTGGTCGTGTTCGGTACTAGAGACGGCCAAACATTGCGCATCTTTGTCACGAAATCGCCCAAGCTATCAAAGATGGAAGGGGGGAAAAATTAATCCGAGCGAATTCATTCGGGCATGTGGGTCTTGGTGGCAGATACATGAAATCAATCCAAACAAAATCGTATGCAATCAACACAAAATCATGTCTTGCACACCTGCACCACTCCAGTCTCAACACGTTTGTTGAGAGATTATAGCAGGGCAGCAGGCGTATGACATAAGTAGGTTCAAGTTGCAGCAAATAAGGAACGGAAGTTGTCTGTACACCTCCAGCCTGTGCTGAATTAGCAAGGCGATTTAAAATGATGGGAAGCGCTGGTATACTTGGATCTTGCTTTGCGACAAGTGGGGTTGTAAACACAACTAAATACGTCTGGCCTGGATCATGGGAAGCGCTGGTATATACTCCAGTATATACAATTTAGCTGAAGACAAGTACTGATAAATACTAATACTATGCCACGTCGAAGTTTGGTGCATGGTGTATTATAAAACTGGGGATTGTCTACGCATAACCGAGCGTTTCTGCCTCTTCCACGGTTAAAGAAAATCGACCGCGAAGAGACGGAAAATCATAAACCAATCAGGTACTCTATTGGGTAAATAGAAACATTGAAGAACATCGTCAGAGTTGATGAAAAAGAAGTGAAATGGCTTTCCCTCGAAGAAAATCAGGTATTAATATTGGGTAAATCCAAAACACCGACTGTCATTTTAAGGATTCACACAAGTCCCTGAAAATTGAGGAGCACCAAGTCAGAGGTCTCTCTAGAAAACCAATAAGTTGACCAGCCAATGCGAAGTGTTTCCGCCAGTCAACGGCATATTTCGATATTCGAATACCGTGGGCGTATCGCAACCATACGGACAACCGTATAAAACTACGGGCTCGACAGGACTACGTGTAGCCCAGGTCACCGATCGGCGCAGTGCCGGGAGGGGGCGAAAAGCTCGCCCGCACGACACGATCAGGGCCCCGCGATTCGCACTTTTAAAAAACCTGATCGCGCTCGTAGTTTAATCCTCTCAAAAGTGCCGCACCAACTCTCTCCGTTTTTTAATTGATATCATCGTTAATTTTTAAATTCAATTTTAATTATTCGTTTTATTTAAAATATTTACTCAAATATGTAAAATTTTAAGTTATGGTTCAAATAACTCTAATAATAAATCAAATTATATCAAAATATATAAAATCTATCAATTTTTTAATAAAATAAATAGTTAAAGTTAAATTTAAAAATCAGCGACGACATCAATTAAAAAACAGAGAAAGTACTTTAATTATATATCTTTGCTAACTAAAGCTGGCGCAAGCTAAGGCCTCTCCCATAGACTCACATGAACCCTAGATTAAAAACGGCGTTCCCCTTAAATTAACCGCCTCATGCGCCTCGCTTAGTCTAAACTAAGACCACCACGAGTTAATTATGCGTAGCCATGTCCTCTTTACATTGTTAATGATGCGCGTTTGGAAGCATATTCGCACACAGGCGTCCAAGAAGTAACAGTTAATTTGGAAGCTCGATCGCCCAGGTATTATAGTGTGGTTAGCTCGCACGTCGTCCGTGGCCGAAAGCTACGTCGCGAAGGATACTGACGCGCAGCGGGACCACTGATCTACGCGAACGCCGCCGTTTGGGTGATGGTTATGTGCGCGCGCGCGTATATATGCAACATCGACGTACTGCTGTAGCATATGCGTGCTGGTATCGGTGGCGGCGTCAGGGTCGTAGTGGATCCAGACTTTCACTACTAGCATATGTTAGCTGGTACTCCATGTTGCAGTAGCAGTTGCCATTATCACTACTTAAAAAAGCATTTGTCTTGACACTTTTTTGGACAAATACAAGCGGTTTTCAACAAACATACGCTCATACTAGATCGCAGTGGGCTCGAAGAAGACAACCGCCTGCGAAAATGGTCCTAATGCAATAGGCTCTCCTAACAAACCACCTGCACAAATTGTTTCTCTAATGTAAACGGTTTTTAATGAGAGCCACCTGCATTAAAAGTATTTCCATAGGCGGTGTTCTTAACGTGCCGCTTAAGAGCCTTAATGCAAGCGCACCATTAAGAGCACCGTCTGCATTAGCTTACCCTATATAAAGAGCAGCCCCGCCGCGTTCTGTTCCTCGCGACGCTCTCAGAACAAAGGTGCGGTGCGAGCGGCGAGGCGAATATCGAGAGGGACGGTTTTGATCTTGTTTTTCGTGGTAGAGCTTGTTTTTAGAGGTACGTGGATGTTCTTCTAACTATTTAATTAAAGTTTGGTTGCAATTTAAGGTATATAATCTTGATTTTCTAATATCTGCGGTATCTCAAGGTTTTTGTGATTTAGATGATTCAATTGACTAAAATTTATAATGTTTGCGGTGACTCTTAATATTTCTATGAGATTAGATGTCTCTTACCTTTGTTATCCCATATTTATAGTTTAGTTGATTAATTTTTACTTTAAATATATATGATATCAATGTATACCATATTTTTTTTTGTGATTTTGATTATTAACTTGATTAGATTTTACAATATTTCGAGGAGATTATTAATATTTTATATTCTCGTGAGATTACTTGTAGTTAGTTAATTTTTTAATAGTAATTTTTTATTTTTTTAAGAGTCATATGTATATTATTTAAAAAATAATTAATTATCTTGATCAATTTTACTTTATATGTAGATTGAGATAAATAATGGATCGATCATGGATGTATAATGCATGAAGACCTTCTCTGGAGTACCTTTAAAATGATTGTTTATTTGTCGAAGCTGCTAAGAAACATGCGATTAGAGAAGGTCGAAATGAGATATTTTATCTATGCATCGATTGTGCCAATAAGATAGCTTGGTCTAATGCTTTAGTAATCCAATCACATTTGATTAAAAGAAGTTTTATGAAGAAGTACATGGCATGGACAGAACATGGGGAGATAGATACATCTTGCAAAAATCTTAAACATACCGTTATGAATCAAGTGGCTTGTAATGATGATTTAATAGTATAAGACAAAACATCGATCAATCTGACCCTGATCATGATGATACTGCTGATGCTCAAGATGATGATAAAGATATTTCATTTGACTTTGAAGGAATGTTGCATCACGTAGAACCACATGTGCTGATATCTTTGGGGGTTGAGAGAGGTCTAGATAATATTGATATATTAGAGAAAGCATCAAATGACTTTTTATATGAGGAAACAAAAGGATGCGAGAAAGAATTTACAATGTTTCGTGCTGTGCTTAAACTTTTTAAGTTGAAGGCTTGCAATGGATGGTCTAATAGTAGTTTCACAGAGCTGTTGAGTCTGCTAGCCAAAATACTTCTAAAACCCAATAAACTACCAACAACCACATATAAAGCGAAGAAGCTTATATGTCCGTTGTCGTTAGGTGTTAAAAAAATACATACATGCCCCAATCATTGTATGTTATATCGTAAAGAGTATGAATTTCTACAGAAGTGTCTAATATGCGGCATTAGTCGTTACAAAAAGAGCTACAACCATGTGTACACTGGCAACACAAGGAAATCGACAGGAAAAAACAATCCTATTGGCCCAGACACTGGTGATGACATGCCCGATGAGGTGGATACAAAGAGAAAAATTCCTGCCTTGGTGATGTGGTACCTTCCAGTGATTGATCAATTGAAACGTTTATTCTCGAACTCTCGGGACGCCGAACTCATGTGTTGGCATTCTGAAAAGCGCATGATGAATGAAGGAAAGCTTCGACACCTGGCAGATGCAACTCAATGGAAAATTTTTGATTTACTCTATCCAGAATTTGCTGTAGAGATCCATAATATAAGATTCGCATTGAGTACTAATGGCATGAATCCTTTCGGTGAAAAAAGAACCGTACACAGCACTTGACCTGTTATCCTCACGATGTACAACATCCCAACATGGTTGTGTTAGAAACGAAAGTACTTAATGTTGTCCATTCTTATCCAAGGCCCAAAACAAGCTGGCATCGATATCGATGTGTTATTAGAACCTTTGATGGAAGATATGGCAATGCTATGGAATGAAGGAGTCCGAACGTGAGACGAGTTCCGAAGAGAGTACTTTACAGTAAGAGCTATTATATTTGTTACCATCCATGATTATCCTGATTTCTTTACAATATTAGGACAAACAAAATAGAGGTAAGAATTCGTAGTATGTGTGAATGGAACAACATCTGTATACCTTCTGTCATCTAAAAAGTTAGTGTTCATGAGACATAGATGGTTTTTAAAGAAAAATCACAAGTATCATAAGATGCGAAAACATTTTGATAACACAGTTGAGAAAGATACAGCTCCAAAACCTTACACTGGGAACTTCTCTTTGAAATGATGAAGAACATCAATGTCGTATTTAGTAAGGGGACAAAAAAACTGCATCTTTACCTGATATGACATTTAAGAAGCAATCAATATTTGTTAGGTATCTTCTTTACTGGAAAGATTTAGAGGTCTGCCATAGCATCGATTTGATGCATGTTAGAAAGAATGTGTTTGATAGCATCATTGTAACCTTACTGGACATGCCGAGGAAGACAAAGGATGGTTTAAAATCTCGTAGAGACTTGTAACATTTTAATTTAATGCCTGAGCTTCACCCAGGAGATAGACCTAATTGAAAACATTATCTTCCACCAGCTAGCTATACTTTGACAGTTGAGGAGAAAAAAGCACTTTGCAAATGCTTACATAGGATTAAAGTATCAACAGGTTTATCATCTAACATAAGGAAACTTGTATCAGTAAATGACCTGACTCTATTTGGTTACAACTCCCATGACTGTCGCATGATTATGACCATGTTCCTTACAATTGCAATAAGGGCTATCAAACCAGTGCATATAAAAGTTGTCATCACACAATTGTGAAACTTTTTCAATGCAATTTCACAAAAAGTGATTGATATTGAAGAACTGGAGTCTCTGAAAATGTATATTATCGAGACAATGTGTCAGCTTGAGATGTGCTTTCCTCCATCCTTTTTTGACATGCAAGTTTGTCTCATGATTCATCTTGTGGATCAGATTAAGGCCTTGGGATCACTGTACCTGCATCATATGTTCCCGTACGAGCGGTACTTATCAATTTTGAAAGGTTATATACGAAATCGTGCACATCCAAAGGGTTCAATTATGGAGAGCTACACAACAGAAGTAGTTGAATGTTGTGTTGACTATATAAAGGATGGAAAGAGAATAGGTTTGTCTGTACCGCTACATGAGAGAAAGTTGTCTGGCAGAGGTAGAATGGGTATGAAAACCTTCACTGATAAAGGTTACGAATCAGTAAGAGAGGCACATTTCAGTGTACTGCAACAGCTTACAATAATGGAGCCATATATCGAGGAACACCTAAGTGAGCTTCATAGAGAATATCCAGATAAAACATATGTTTAGATCATGAAAGAGCACAAATGTTGTTTTACTACATGGTTAATGGATAAAAATATACCATACGAGAACAGCATAGAGCAAAAGACTATAAAGATGTTGGCTTTCGGGCCATCAACTTTACTCACCTCTTGGCAGGCGTATGATATTGATGGGTACACTTATTATACTAAAGAAAAAGATAAGAAAAGTGTTGCTCAAAATAGTAGAATTCGGATAGAAGCCTTTGACCCACAAGGCCAGAAGACCACATATTATGGGTTTATAGAAGACATATGGGAACTTGATTATAGGGATAGAATGAAAATACCCGTCTTTAGGTGCCAATGGGTCAAACATCCAAATGGAGTGAATATGGACAACTACGGGCTCACAATTGTTGACCTAAATAATGTTAGTTATAAAGATGACCTTTGGGTACTTGCTAACCGTGTTGCACAAGTTTTCTATGTACTTGATCCTTCAAATAAGAAAAAACACGTAGTTGTTTCAGGAAAACAAAGAATTGTTGGAGTTAAAAATGTGGGTGATGGTGACAAAGATTACAATCAATACGAAGAGATGGCGTTGTTTACTAACCCAGGAAACATCAATCTCGTGGAACGAACTATTGACAAGAATTTGTTGCCCTACATTCAAAGAGATGAAAAAGGAAAAACTGTGTAATATTTTACTCATTTTATGTAACTTATATATATATAAATAATATTTATGTAATGTTACTATAACACACTCTCTCTATTTATGGGTTGTATATTGCACTATCTCTATGAGCTTGTAATTAATTATATAGATATATACACATTTCCTTAATTTTGTTCATGTTTCGCTCAATAAATTCATGAAAATAAAATCAAAAAATTGAAAATAAATTCATGAATGTAAAAATAAAATCTGCATTGACTAAATGCAGGCGTATGTCTTTGCATACCGCATGCAGTATATTATTAATGCTGCGGTCCTTAAGGACAACCGCCTGCATAATATTAATGCTAGCTGTAGTTTAAGACACCAGCGTGCATAAATGTCCTCGGTAATTATTTTTTTATTCCCGCCAGGTCTTTTTGACTTTTTTGCAAATTTTTTGCGTACATGTACACAATATAACCATAATGCCTTTAAAAATAATTGCGATTTTTTATTTAATATACATTTCCTTTTGTTCATGTTTCACTCAATATGTTTCAAATGTTAGTAAAACATTGTTCATGTTGAATAGATTTGAACACACATTCACAAAAGTAAATTCAAAACAGTGAAAATATAATTTGTAGTAACTGAATATTAATTATAAAGTGATTAACACTATTAGTTCTGAAAAAAATAAAGTAAATGTTGGTGGAAAAATAAAATAAAATTTATTCTACAGTAAAAGCAGGCAGCTGTCATTGTGGGCCGCTTGCACTAGATTTTTAATGCCTGCGGTTTTTAATGACAACTGCCTGCAGAAAGCTAATGCAAGCGGCGCGTCAAGACACCCGCGTGTATATATCACCATAGTAATTTATTTATTTTTTATTCTCACTAGGCCTTTTAGACTTTTTTGCAAATTCTTTGCGTACATGTACACAATATAAGAATAATGACTTTAAAAATAATTGAGATGTTTTTAATGACTTACATTTCTTTTTGTTCATGTTTCACTCAATATGTCCCAAATGTTAATAAACATTGTTCATGTTGAATACATTTGAATCCACATTCATGAAAATTAACTGAAAACAGTGAAAATAAAATCTCTAGTGACTGAATATTAATTATAAGGTGATTAACACTATAAGTTTTGAAAAAAAAATAAAGTAACAAGTGGTGAAAAAATAAAATAAAATTTATTTTAAGCTAAATGCAGGCGGTTGTCGTTGTGGCCCGCCTGCATTACCTTGTTAATGCCTGCGGTTCTTAAAGGGACCCGCCTGGATTATTTGGTTAATGCCCGCGGTTTTCAAAGAGCACTGCCTGCATTAGGCTTAAATCCCCGCGGCTTCTTATAAGCGTCACCTGCATTATCTTGTCCCTATAAATGACTTCCGCTGCGACTGGAAACCTAAAGGTGTCCAAAATTTCAACTCGCGCGTCGTCAGACAGCCAAATTTTTTTGCCGGCCGCGCACCGCCGCCTGCAGTCTCCTCCATCGTGCTCCGGCGCCACCCCGTCCCCGTCCCCTTTGAGGTGCACTCGGCCGCCACCCCGACCCCGTCGCACCATTCTCCGGCGCCACCCCGTCTCCGTCGAGGTGCTCTCGGTCGCCTCGCCGCCACGACCCCGTGGCGCCATTCTCCGGCGCCGCCCCGTCCCCGTCGAGGTGCTCTCGGCCGCATCGCCTCCCCGACCCCGTCGTGCCATTC
>BCLH01003529.1:0-27880 GCA_001602315.1 Zoysia pacifica
CTTTTTGAGGCTAGGTAAATTTAAATTTGGTGACAGCACTCAACTAAGGTTCTAAGAGGATAAATGGATTGCAAACTCAGTCTTTAAATAGAGACATCCCACCTTATATAACATAATAGAAAGAGAATAAAACATTTGCAATGTTTCTGAGATCAAGTAATATAAATATAAAATTTAGGAGTTTCTTAATAGGAAATAACCTGATAGCTTGACATAAACTGGTAGCTACAATTTTGAACATCCAACTATCGGATCAGAAAGATATTTTATTTTGTCTTTAGATTAACACTGTAGTTTCACAGCTCATTCTACTTATAAACATTACCTGCAGAACCTGATGTAATACCTCACAAGTACATAATCTAGAAATTAAAATTGCCTCTTAAGATCAAGATATATATTTGGTGAGATTTGTACTGTGCTTAAGAGGACTAGAGGTACCTTCCCTCTTCAACTAATCTATTAATTTTTAAAAATTGATACTAGATTAATTTTTTTTTATCGAGCCCACTATTATGGTACCAAGTCCACATCTTTGTACATTTGACCAGATACCTCCTTATTTTTAGCTCAGATCTGATCAAATTGACAGTTATGGTTAACTTCAAGCATTGTAGCATTTGATATTTATTTCGATCATTTCTAGAACTAGGGCTGTCTGTGAGCCGGATTCGAGCGAGCCTGGGTGGTCTAGGTTCGAGTTCGAATTCAACTGGAGTCGAGCTCAAGAGCTCAGTATAAATTTCGATCTTTAAGTTGAGTTCGAGCTCCGCTCGATTCGAATTCGAGCCTGTTCGAGCTCGACTCGATTTAGTCTCAACAATAAAATAAAATACATAAATATTATTAAAAAATAATATAAACATTATTTTAAACTATAAAATTGGTAAATTAGCTATTAAAATACAAAAATTAATAATTATTCATCTTAACGATCTTTATCGAGCCTGACCGAACTCGAGCTCCGTAGACTCGCGAGCTTTATATCGAGCTCGAGTTTGGCTTGTTTAGCTTTCGAGCTAAGTTCGAGTCGAGCTTTTACCAAGTCGAGCTCGAGTAGCTCGTGAGCTCGAGCTTATTTTGACAGCCTGGGATTGGTTATTCATTTGAGAGGTGTGTTGGGTTGGACTAGAGACACACGTAAAGTTGTTGAGTAGAATTTTTATTTGCTCCCAAAGTCGCCTTACTCTCCTTCACTGTTCAAAGTTCCTTCAGGGTGCAACTTGACAGAGGCCGAAGGGCAATACGATATCGCGACATTAAACCACAACATAAGAACGAATCAAAACAGATGGTCCAGCGCACCTAGAGTCTGCATGAGTGATCCAGCGCCAGTACTCCGGCACGTCCGCCCAACAAATCGACATGGCCCTCGCCGCGACCATGTAGCACTTGGCGCCGCTCTCCCTGTCTAGCCACGCGCTCTACAAGCACAGAACACACAAGTCACAAGGTGTTTTCGATTAAGGTCGGGTTGAGAGCAGCGGATCACCATGAGGCCGTCGGCGAGGAGAGCGTGGGTGGCAGACAAGCGGAGGAACAGGTCCTTCTTGGACCGCGGCGCCGGCTCCGGGTAGGGGAGCGGCGCGAGGTCCGACGGGAGGAAACGTGACCAGACGGCGTCGGAGTCGGCCGCGGCACGGAAAGCCGGGGACACCGTGGCCACCCGGCAGGCGTCCCGTGGCCCCCTGGCGGCTACGGAGACCACAGTCAGTAGGACGTCAGCCGGCAGCTGGATGTCTTCCATCGATATTATCGTTGCCTGAAGAGGTCGGCTTCGTCTGATGCCCAAAGAAGAGTGGCTTGAAACTGTTTCTGGTTTGTATAGTCGTATGATCAAGCAGACAGAAGAGGGCGGTGCTCGATCGGAAGGGATTAGGCAGCTTCGACTGCTGCAGCTTTGATTTGGAGTCGTCGCGCTGGCCCACGCACCGGCCATATATTCACATCACCGTGGAAAGCGTGTCATATCATGACCTCACCAAACTAGACCAAGAAAACTGCATTCGCATGGACATTTCTTTGCGCATGGATAATTAATTAACCTCTTGGAGACGATCAGTCAAGTTCCGGTCAGTCTCATGGAAGCTTCATCGAAGGGAACCTTCGCATTCCAGTGACGACATGGGTGACGATTATATTGCTTGTAGGCGTCAATAGGCAATTACAGATGAACCTATTTGTTTACCACGTCAAGATTTTATGGTAGCTTTGATTGTAAATGGTAATTGAGTTAGACTTGTGCTGGGTGAGGTACTTAGTATTTTAGTAATGGATGGGTCGGTCTCTGAATGGCAAACTAGTCATGGGTTCGAATGGGCACCAGACATCCCTGTGTAGAGGACCTTAGCTTCACGTCCCTTTCCTGATGGCTTCCTTTTTTCCAACCTGGAAACTTCTTGTGTTCGACAAGTCATCTCTACGGATCAATGTTACAATAATGATGTTTCGCTATCATACTGCGACCAGCGCAGCAGGTACAGTAAGCTAGGCCACATAGAACAAACCAAAAATGCAATAGTCCTTCCTGTTCTGCTCTCCCTATAGTCTTTCATGGTTTTAACTTCCTTCTCCCCTTGCTGCATTTCCTTCTACTCGTCATCAGGAAAAGGCAACACTCAGGGGTAGCCAGAGTAGCCTTTTAGCATGGTGGGCGTTGGAGAGATGTTGGCCTCTGCCGCAGTGAAGGCGGTCATGAGCCAGCTCCTCTCGCTGGCCGCGGCTTGCATGGAAGTTCCAGTTCGGAGGATACAGAACTTCAAGAAGGACCTCGACGAGATGGTGGCGACGCTCAAGCGCGTGGAAGCAGGGATCTCAGACGCAGAGAAACGATCCGTCAACGACGACGTTACGCGGCTGTGGTTGAAGCAGCTCAAGAAGGCGGCCTACGAAATCTCTGATATGTTCGAGGAGTACCAACCCGGCAACCCACCTGACAGGCTGCAGGCCCCTCCTATGTGGTACAAGGTATGTTCGGTACACTTTAAAATCTCATTGCAGTTTTCATGACATGGTTAGTAGAGAGGAGCCGAAGGGTGTAACCACAAGCCGCACAATGACGGTTTTTCCTAGCTCACTTACCCAACGTGGCACATCTAAAGATAACTTCTCTTATTATCTTCCTATAAATTAGAAGAATCATCTGCCAAACGTTTTTAGATAAACCAGAGACATAAAAGCCACTTCTATAACGAAGCCAAAGTTACAGTCACTTCTACAGAAGCCAAGACCTACCAAACAGGACCCAAGTGTTGGTCCCTCGCCCATGGTCAATTATATTGTCTCAGTCGCTATTAGGCCCTGTTGGCTCTTCTCCATCAGCGTTTGGTGAAGCCATACCAAATGCTATGAGAGAGTCGTTTTTCCTTGTTAATGCGGTGAAGCTGCAAGAAAAAAGGAGGACAAGCTAGCGAAGAGCCACCGCAGTGTAGCTTCACCAGCTCTCCCTGCAGTCCATGTTGAAACTCAATGTTCTAAATTGCTCTATGTTTTTAGAAGAAGCTGTAGGGGCAACTAGAGCCCATCCAAACGGGGCCTTAGTGAGTATGAGGGACTTCTACATCATGTTAAATTGTTAATGAAAGATGGTAGTTCCATTTTATTGCCTCTCACTTGCATTAATTAAATTTACATTTTGGTTTTGTAAAATTCTTCTTTTGACTAATGATAAATAATATGAGACATTTATTTTTGATTCGTCATAAGAAATATACTTTCATAATATATATTTGATGGATTAATTGATGCTAATCCCATAGGAACCCCTAGCCAAAAATCAGGAACATGCTAAACTATATGATTAGCATGATAGAACTGACCCGATTTGAGGACATAGATGAAGATCCATGCCTCCTTGTTGTAGCAGGCATGTGGTGAGCCACGTCCTCATGTAACGAGTTTATGCTAGGATCCACCGACGGTTTCTTCAACCAGTCTCCACACGTCTCTTGATATGTAGAGATTAGGTACCTTCCTGAGTCTTAGTTGGTGTGCTAATTGTGTCATTAGGAATCAGAGGCCCTTCTTATAGATGTGAGGTAGTTGGGACCAAGGCAAGAAGTTGGAAAGTCGCCTCTGATCAAGATGTGGTTAGTGAGTCACTGAGGCGTCATTAACCCTGATGACTTGGTCATTGTAAAGATCAAAGACACCGAGAAGAGAGTTGAATCGGTGGACTTATAAGATTTAAATGTTATAAACTTAAACTATGAGACTCAAACCACAACAAAAGTAACCTACACAATTCTAGTAGCCAAAACTCTTAATAACGCTAGTGATAAAAAAAAGTAACAAACAAACATTAGCACGATAGCCACCAAAAGAAATCATAAAGCAACCTAAAATTCTACTCAATGATATGGAATGCAGAAAATAAAGAGAGAGATAGAGAGTCAAGAGAATGCTCAGCAATTTTTTTCAAAGGTCTCGAAAGTTAGGCGCATTCCTCTAATCTCTGTTGAACCACTCCCGTTGGAGTCTTAGTACCTCCCACCATTTCCAAAACGGTGCTCTCAAGGGTATACTCCACTTCTTAGAGTGAAGTCACCGGCGGCCCAGCTGTCGTACACAATACTCTCGCGCTAGAGCAGGCCTCCAAGGCTCCGGACGCTCCATCTTAGTGTCTTTATCAAGCGGGGGATCCGAAACTGCTCACAAACTTGGCGTCGTCTTTCACAATCTCCTCGAAAGCTTGAAAACCGACTCCTAGCAGGTCTAAGCTGCAAAAACAAAGAGTAATAGGCAAAGATCACTCATCTCAAAGCCCCACAAACTCTAGAAGTGTATGAATGCTCTTGTCACTCTCCTACTAGCACCAAAGATCTTCTATCTTGTCTTTTGCTCTGTTCTTAGTGTCCCTTGGCCTCTCACAAGTTTGATCCAGTAATTCAGACCTCAGGCTCTCTGCAAAACATCCCCTCCACGGTTTAAATAGGCTCTAAGCCTAGAAACAACTGTTGGAACATGATGTCGTAAATCTGAATGCTTTTGCCAGCCACCGCACTGCTCCCACCGGACCATCCGACGCACCACCGGACTGTCCGATGACTCTGTCTTCTCGCAGACTAGGGAAACACCCTCTCTAGAATCCATTCTATACCTTCCTCGGACTGTCCGATGATTCTCACTTTTTTGGACTTCCCGAGACACCTCTTCTGATCTTCGTCTTCTGACTCACTTAGACTGTCCGGTCATTGCATCACCAGACTGTCAGATGACATCTTCTATTTGACTCCAGAGAGCACCTCTCTCTAGACTTGCTTCTCCTAACTCACCGGACTGACTGGTGGCCTCATCGGACTGTTCGGTGACTTTTTTTCTGCCTTTGTCTTCAACTTGACTTTGACTTCACTTGCTATTGAGGAAGCCCACTATGATGTAGAGATTTAGTGAGATAGTACCTACAATCACAACCGTTATCTATAGTGTTCATTCAATCACCAAAATTGATTCATATCTTTTAAGAGACTTCAAAGGTCATGAAGCTTACAGTCATTTAAACCAAGCCTGAGATGATCAATTCCAACATTCTACCTCTTGATCAAAAGGCAATGTCTTAAAGTCCACTTCTTATGAAAGATACTACGCCAGAGTAAATCACTACGATAACTAATGAAATGTCACCAAAACATCAATGCTCATAGTGCATATTCTTTTGTTTGAAACAGAAGCCTCACTTATGAGAATGGCCTGTACACTTATGCTCCAGCGTGCAGTTTGTTTTTCTTATCTTCATGTGCATGTATACAGTAGAAAACAATCTTCTTTCCAGGATCTAAAATTTTATATTTCACTTTAAACTAATCATTAGTCTTAATGACTGTAATAATAGATGCTCAATATACTTATTCCTTTTATGGACGCTGCATTAAAACAACTATTAAGGGCTCTTTATTGCTTAGATATACTTTGTGCCTTGGAGAAAGAAACTCATTAGTCTTAAATAGATCTAAGCATGATAGAGTGATTGCATTATCCTGATATCTTCAGTACTTTGTCAAATTGAGGTAAACTCATACCTCCTTTTGGACCTATCTCAATACATTGTGAAGATAACATATAGAGAATGGATACTTTAAAACTAGTATCATATCTTATTCTTTTTTAAGTATTTAACAAACTTTGGGTACAAAGTACAAGAGCTTATTAATTATCATATCACCTTTTGATGAACTTTTTCTCAAATAGTCACTTTGTTCTTTGAACGTATAACAATCCACTATCTTGACTCCATTAGAGAAACTTATATTGCTCAGTGCAAAGCAGTGGCGGAGCTATGTGAGCTCGTCGGTGTCAAGTGACACTGACGGTTTTTGGCAAAATCAGTGGAATTTTACTGTTCATCAACATTGCTGACCCGTCCGTCACCTGTACTGACCCCGGTGAGCAAGACGGCTCCGCCCCTGGTGCAAAGTAAAATACTTATAATATCATGATCTGCTCCCACCACGGCAAAACCCCACCGCAAAATGTGACTTAAATGAAAATGCCACATTTCACTATCTTCACGCCCCAGTCAACCCTCACGAGATCCTAGCTGGTGCTCCTTGTCACGATAAGGTGAGGGAGCCCTGCCGCTGCAAGGTACATAAGGTCACATCCTCCTCAGCGAGGGCTACAAACCAAGGCGCTGACACCATGGCCTGACTCTTCTCTGAAGTCCCGATGCTCCACAGCAGCTCCTTCATCATGCTCATAAAGCTTAAAATTGACCACGAGGGTGTGTCGGTTGATGGAGATGGCGTGGAGTGGAGTCGTAGCCCTGCTGCCAGCTGACGCTCGAGGAGCCGATGCACCGGGACCCATGCACATGCTGTTGCTGAGGTTTGAAGAGGAGAGATGGATTGGGTTGAGGTGAAAAGACAAGATATGGATGGGATTTGTTCATAATGGTGCGATGGCAGTATCTAGTACTGAAGGCTCGGAACATATACATTGTGATTTCATTGCGGATCGGTCTAACAAAAGATAAAACAATGTTAATAGGTATCACCGTAAACTATTTATGTTAGAAAAGGGTCCAACCAAACAGCATCCTCACAATTGATACCTAAATACCAACTTATTAAACTGCATTAAAATATAATTAGATCAATCACGACATAAAATCATTAGTTATTATGACAATATTAAGTAGGCCTTATGTGATCTAAAAGTTCCAAAAGCATAATCCCAAATCACAAGATATTATCGAACTAAATTTCCCTTTGATTTCATTTATTAAGATAATATATGTAAATTTGTAGTGAAGAATTAATTTCTTAAATTATCAAGAAAAAACTGCATATGTAGTAGCAATTTACCAAATAAATTATCATTGCAAATTATAAACCAAACAAAATGAGTTATTCAGCCAATAGAGCACAACACATACTTTGCGGCCCAAAAATTTTGTGGCCTATAAATTGGCTTCATTATCCTAGAAAATAATTAGAGCCCAAAAATTTTGAAAATTAAGGCCCAAAACTACAATAAGCCCATTAAGAGTCCACTAAAAATTTTGTACTTATGTTCCAAAACAAATTCATTTCAAAAATTGGAATTAGCCTATGAAAATGGGTATAGCATTCACCGAGGGCATTTTCCACCCGCCACTCCACATCCCACCAGGCTATTTGGCCAAATTTTGCTATTGGGAGGACAAGCCCAACTTGGTCTCTCAGACTTCAGGTCCCCACTTTCAGCTGGGGCACGTGCAACGGGTCATGTTATTGGATTTTTAGCTTGTTACTTTAAATTTTGAATTGATTTTTTCTCTTAAATTATAATTTTTGAATCTATTTGAACCACTATATTCCTATAATTAATGTAAAAGGAGGTCACATATGAATAAAATTTTTATTTGTTTGAATTTTAAATGTTTTGTTTTAATGATCAAAATGTTCTAGGAGTAAGATTTAATTGGTTTAGTAGTGAAATAAATTGTTCTAACAGTAAAATTTATTTGTTCTAGTAGTAAATTCAATATGGTAATTAAAATATTCTAAAATATTCAAAAAAAAGGAAAAAGGAAAAGAAAAATGAATAAAATAAATAAAAAACTAAATTAAAGTTGAAAGGAGTAAAATCAAAAGGGAAAATTAAAAAGGAGAAAAACTAAAAAAGAAATTTAGACTATTTGTAAGAAAATTAAAAATTAAAAATAGAAAAATTTAATGTGCCATAACATGTGGGGCTGATAAAAAGGCCCCCCACATTGTAGCTTCCTCCGCATACCCCCGCCCTTTGGTTGGGCTGAACTAAAATCTGTTGGGCCTCTCTGATCTATTTGACAAGTCTAAATAAAACCTAGGAAAAACTCTTATTTAGCTCCCAGACTCTCTCAACTTTCAAAACCGGTGGTTTGTCCTCCTCAAGTGGTTTAGACAGCCGTTTTCCTAATGTGGCAGCTGACGTGGTAGTTTTCGATGATGTGGTGGCTGACGTTGTTGCTGACGTGGCAATGGGCGGCTGATGTTGCTGCTGACGTGTACTCGCTTTGTTTAAAATTCAAAAAAAATTACTTAACATACTCAAAAAATATGAAACTTTGCATAGACTTAAATCATTTCTCAAGGAACAACTTTTGTTTTGGCCGAATTTCAAATTTGGAACACAATTATTTGAACAATTCAAAAATAAAAAAAAAACCATTTAGAACCAAAATTTATGTGGACCTTTTAACTTTTTGATAAAAATTTCTCTAAATTCATGTCTTCTTGAGTATATTTTACTTTATATACATCTTCTTTGGAAACTTTTAGTGCTCACTTTTTGAACTTAATTCAAATTTCAAATTTGAGCTAAATTATTTGTTTCTTTTGAGCTCAAATTTCAATTTCTTTAATTTGACCTCAAGTTTCATATTTGTTTGATTCATGTAGTTTTAAATATTTTCAAACAAAAATGTGAGTTTATGAAAAATTTTAAAATTTTATAAAAAAATTAGAAGGCCCAGATAAATTTTGGTTCTAAATAGTTATTTTTATTTCTGAATTTTCAAATAAAATGTGTTCCAAATTTGATATTGGACCTAAAACAAAAGTTGTTCCTTGCGAAATGATTTAAATCTATGCAAAGTTTCACATTTTTTGAGCATGTTAAGTATTTTCTTTTAATTTTAAACAAAGCGAGGACACGTCGGCCGTCCACTGCCACGTCAGCAAAAATTCAGAAATAAAAATAACCATTTAGAGCCAAAATTTATCTGGACCTTTTAACTTTTTGTTAAAATTTCTCTAAATTCATGTCTTTCTGAGTATATTTTACTTTATATACATCTTCTTTGGAAACTTTTAGTGCTCACGTTTTGAACTTAATTCAAATTTCAAATTTTAGCTAAATTAATTTTTTTCTTTTGAGCTCAAGTTATATATTTGTTTGATTCATGTATTTTTAAATATTTTCAAATAAAAATGTGAGTTTATGAAAAATTTTAAAATTTTATAAAAAAAATTAGAAGGCCATAAATTTTGGTTCTAAATGGTTATTTTATTTCTGAATTTTTCAAATAAAATGTGTTTTGAATTTGAAATTGGGCCTAAAACAAAAGTTGTTCCTTGCAAAATGATTTAAGTCTTTGCAAAGTTTTATATTTTTTTGCGCATGTTAATTTTTTTATTTTAAACAAAACGAGGAGACGTCGACTGCCCACTGCCACGTGAATTGCCATGTCAGCGAAAATCGCCATGTGGACTGCACGCATCAGGGAAAATTACTACGTCAGCCGTCACATCAACGAAATCTGCCATGTCAGCTATCACGTCAGGGAAAACCGCTGTCCAAATCACCCGAGGAGAAAAAATGAACGGTTTTGAAAGTTGAGTGAGTCTGGATACTCAATTTTATAATTGAGCGAGAAAAAGCGAAGACCCGTTATAATTGAGGGAGGTAAATAATACTTTTTCTTAAAATCTATTGGGTCCCTTCCATCTATTTGACAAGTCTAATCTAACCCTAACATTTGGGTCGCCGCAAACAATTTAGTAGTATTTAGTTATTATTTAATCTTCAAATTAATTTTTTCTGAAACTATAATGTATTTTTTAATATATTTAAACCATCGTATACCTTATAATTAATTAAAAATAGATCCAACATGAATATGATTTTTAAAGAAATTTTAATTTTCCATCTTAATGAATCAAATGTTGTACTTATAAAATTTAATTGCTCTAATGGTAAAAATAAATTGCTCTAACAATAAAACATTTTTAATCTAGTAATGAAATTAATTGTTCTATTAATAAAAATAAAGTATTCTAAATATTTCTTGCATACATGTATGAATGCAGAAAAAGGAGAAAAAAGAAAAATATAATATAATAATTTTAAAATAAAAAAATAAAATAAAATAAAATAAAATGAAAAATAAAAAAGAAAAATGTAGTAATAAAAAACTAGGACTATTTGCATTTATACCATCACTTTTAAGTGCGCTTTTCATCTATATCATCAAGCTAATAAATAATATGTAAAATCTAGTTTTACATGTCATTGATCAAGTGACGGTACAGATGAAATTATTTCAAAAAACTATCCAACTCGACCAGCTGGCATAAGTAGTGAACCGGCCGTGCGCCGTGTCGCTAGCCCTACCGAAATCGATGTGTGTGAGCGACGGCGACAGGCCGCAGGAGTGCCCGAGCGCTGCAGTAGTGCGCGAGTAGTCGGCAAAGAGGTGGCGGGGCGCGCCGCAAGCGACCGGGAGGCCAAGCTGATGGCGCGCCCAACGGTGAGGCAGGCGGCGACGATAAGAAGATGGCAGCGCTGCCTGCCGGAGCCCACGAGCGGTTGATTTATGCTGCAGGCGACGTGCGCTTGCTTCATTCGTGGCTGTGCTTCCCGTTGAGGGAGCAAGCCACATGGGCCACGACCAGCAAAACAAGATGAGTCTATCCATTCTGATTTGCTTTAGTTTGGGCAGTGGGGACCCTCGATTTATGGATTTGGACATTGCCTCCAATTTTGGGAGTACTTTGATATTTCTTTCACAATTTCTTTATGGTTCTAATCGCCTTCTTAGGGTCCGTTTGGTATAGATTCTTAGAAAACATCTTTTTTTAAAAAATAGCTTCTCCAAAAATAGGCTTAGTTTCTTTACAAGAGGCACTTTTCAAACCGTTTGGCCAAACAAATTTTATTGTAGTTTCAATGTAAAAATGAGTAGAGCAAAAAGCTATTTTTTAGTGCTTTTGACTCCTAATATAAATTAGAGAAGTGCTTCCTGAGAAGAGATAGAAACGTTTTTTTAAAACCATTTGGTAGACCTTTTTAGAATCAAAGCAGAATCACTTTGAGGATCCATACCAAACAAGCTCTTAATGCGTAACCGAAACATAAACTTAACAACAGGGACCAAACAAATGTAATTATCTGTTAATCACCATGGATTAGGAGTAAATAGTTATTCAAAATTTAAGTTACATGGCCCTGTTTACCAAATACTGAAATTAATTAATGTTAATCCCGTTGGACTCCTTGCCAGAATCAGGAACACATTAATCTGCATGATTAACATGATAGAACTATCCAGATTTGAGAAGATTGATGAACCTACGGCCGGCATGTGGTGAATCGCCTCCTCCTGCAGACAGTTTAAGCTGGGATCCACCGGCAGCTGACTATGGTTTTAAGTTCAACCACCATCCACTCCTCTTTCTCACTAGAGATTAGGTACCCCTCTTGAGTCTTATTTGTGGGTTAATCACGTCATTAGAAGATATAAGCGTGGGGTAGCTAGGACCAAACCAAAAAAGTCGGAAAGCCACCCTGATTAAGGTGTGATTATTGAGTCATTAAGACATCATTAAACCTGATGACTTGGTCATTTTGACCAAGCCTGAGATAAGTTCGATTAAACCTAGATGTAATGTAATATTGTGACAGGGAGCAGTAGATATGCAGCGGTAACACCAATCCCACCTGGCACGTGTCATCCTGTACTAGCACTTTGGGCCTCCTTTGGAACACAAGAATTTCACAGGAATTGTACAGAAATTTCATAGGAAAAGCATAGAATTCAAGTAGTTTCCTAGCAATTCAATGGAAGCCTTAATAAATATATACCAACGACATCAATCCAACCTTGCGTCGTGTTGCATCGTCGCCACTTTGCATTGCAAAGCTTCAAAACGTCAACGGTGGCCTATGAAAAAAACAAAGTGTTAAGAGCTAGACGAGCGGTGACTACCAACATCACGCTTTGCCGTGCCTAAACACACCTAAAATGTTTTGTTAAATGAAAGTTATTTACCTAACAAAATAATGTTAAAAGGAAAAAAGAAAAAAAAAGACTACATCAAACATTGGGCTGCCATTTACTGGCCTATGAAGCCCATTTGTTGACCCATCAAACCTTCTCCTACCCTAATCTGATAGGAGGCAATGCCTACTATCTCCAGCTAGTTGCCAGCAGCAACTCTCTCTATGTGCGTCAAGCGCGCGCGCAGACTGGGGTGCCCTTCCACTGCGCTCTCACCAATGCACTCATCCGCCTCCAGGCCGCTTCAGCCTCCTCCGTGCCTGCTTTAGCCGTCAGCCTGCGCCCGCCTTGCGATGACGAAGCACTTGCAGTGCTTCGGACATGTGTTGACCCTGAAGCGCAGCGTCTGTATCCTGCCTCGTGTGAAAGTGCATGCGTTTTTTTTGTGCGTTGTGGCAATACATTGGAAAATTGCCACAATGCCCTATATATAGAACACCACCAGTGTAGTATGTGTCTAATCTAGTTAAATTAATTTTTTTTTTGCTTCATTCTTTTGAACATATTTAATGGCTTGCTCAATTGCATATATTCTAAAATAGAATCTCCCACTTGGCTACCCATGCTCTAGTTTGCTTAAAATGTATGCATCCATTATTTACTAATTACTGTAAGAAAATACTATTAGCTCAAAACAAGTGAAAATATTGTTCCAACATCGTCAATTTTCCATTTGCATGGCAGAACTCAATGCTGGTCTAACAGTTGCTTTTCATTCAAAACAAATTATCCTTGGATACGCAATACAAGAACATAAGAATGTTTATCGGGTGTATTAGAATGCGCAACAGAGCCTTCTATACATGTGTGGCATAAAGCATGGACTGCTTGCCATCCATCTCAAGAATATATTCCAAGCTTGTAGCCTTCACTTCATGAAAGAGAAACAGTGTATGATTCTTGATAAATTAGTGCTTAAACTGGCACTATGCATGATAAGCAACATGTACTTGTAAACAAGCGTAAACATTCCCATTATTTTAGCTCTAACAATTTAAATGGATACAAATAAAAAATTTCCTAGAGTCCTAAAAACATCAGTTAGGCTACTCATCAACTTGAAGTTGTCAGGTTTTAGCTTCGTTTGACTATACATTGTATTAACAGGTATTCTTGAGTCATGACATGTCCAAGAAAATGAAGAATATGAACAAAGCACTGAAAAAAATAAGCGACGGACGGAAATATTATGGGTCTGAAGGGAACATATATGAGTATGATCAGAGCAAGAAAATTGATAAATTTGAAACAACATCAAGGCTTGGATCGGACATGATTATTGGCCGCAGTGTTGAGAAGGAATCTGTCATAAATATATTGCTTAGCTCTAAAGATTGCACAACTGATATAGCTTGTGGACTTCATGAAACAAGAAGCTTTACTGTTATTCATGGGCTTGCAGGTGTTGGTAAGACAGAATTAGCAAAATTAGTGTTCAATGATGAAAGAATTCGGGAGGCTTTTCCTCAGCGAGCATGGGTTTACTTGCACCAAAGTTCCGGTATAAATGACATTGGCAATGCAATAATTAGTGAAGTTGAAGGTGGAGGTTGTAGATTTGATAACAGGCAAGCTATAAACAACCATCTTGAGAAGGTGCTTAACCACAGATGCCTCGTTGTATTGGACAATCTTTGGGAATCTAGTCAGCTGACAGGATTACAGGATATAGTAGGAAAAAATGTCTCAATCCTTGTTACTTCGCGCAGAGCTATTCCCTTGCATACGGTCAAGACCATATCATTCCACTTAGAAACTTTATCTGACAAATTCAGCTTTGAGTTGGTAAAGCAAGTTGCACTCTCATATTCTGTTGTTGGCGATGGCATTCCGGAAACTGCAATGAATGAAATTGTTAAAAAGTGCAGAGGTGTACCTTTGGCTCTTAAAACAGTTGCATCATCCTTATTGAAGTATGAAGTAGATGGTGAGGAATTATTACGCATAATTAAAGCTAGACTTCAGCCAAAGTCAGAGTATGGAACCATGGGTGTCGAGGAAACTGTTTTCGAATCGCTTAAGCTGACTTACCACCTCATGACACCGCGCCTCAAGTTATGCTTTGCTTATTGCGCAATATTTCCAAAAGGAAGTCAAATTGATTGGAAAGATTTATATCACCAATGGACTGCACTCGGTCTAATCAAGGGATCAGACGAATTAGATATAAAGTTTTCTGCAGAGGACAATGTCTGTCAATTGTTGGACATGTCATTTCTGCAGGATGCTGGGCCATCTTCGGTAAGTATTTTCACAATAAAAAATTAACTTGTCATAGTTTAGCAGGTGACTTCATTGATCAGTTAACACTTTCAGGTTTCCAGGAGGCGTGCTGGAGTGCCCGTCAAACTTAAGATGCATGACTTGGTACACGACCTTGCTATGTCTGTTGCTGATGATGATTTACTTGTTATCTGTCAGGAGAATTTAGAATGTCCCTTCGAGAGACCTCGTTATGCCCTACTTGTTGGTTGTGAAAACCTGAACCCGCTTAAGGATCTGCCTACTCGTCTAAGGGCTCTTCATATTGTGGATAGTCCTTTGATGAAATTCAAGTGGTATAATTCCTCATGTGTCAAATTTCTACGAGTCTTGGATATTAGTGGGACCTGTATTGAAAAGCTTCCTTCATCCACTGGAAAGCTGATGCAACTAAGGTACCTCAATGCTTCAGGAATACAAAGCAAAGAGCTCCCTAAAGCCATTGGTAACCTTTCACAACTTCAATATTTGAACTTTCATGGCAGTAGCATCTCAGCGCTTCCAGAATCAGCCTCAAAACTTGACCGGTTGCAGCATCTAGACCTATCTGCGTGCATGAATTTGCAAATGTTACCGAGATCATTTTGTGATCTCAAATGCCTCTGTTTGTTAAACCTGGAGAATTGTTCCCTACTATCTTCATTACCTGACGACATTGGCAGTCTCAAGAATTTAGACAACCTAAATTTGTCTGGCTGCACATCCCTTTACATGTTACCGGAATCCCTAGGTGAGCTGGAATCATTAAGACAATTGGACCTGTCAGGCTGTAAGAAACTCTTTGTGTTACCATCTTCATTTTGTCGGCTTACTAAACTAAAGTATTTCAACATTGCTAGATGTTCTGACTTGGACATACCTGTTGCCACTCTCAACAAGCTTATCAACTTAGAGTCTGTAAATATGTCATCATGTCCAAAACTTTTAGGCCTTCCTCAAGAATTTTGCAGCCTTGAAAATCTTCGTACACTGAATCTCTCAGATTGTAGTAACTTGAAAAATTTACCGGAAGGACTGGGCAAAATGAAAAGCCTTAGATTCATCTCGCTTGACGGATGTGCTGAATCTGTGAGGAAACATGTTCTACAACATAGACTAGGTGCCGGACTGCAGTCTTTGCCAGCTTTTGTTATTGAAACAGAGATAGACAGCATTCAGAGCAACATTTTGGAACTGCAGAAGGAGAAGTTCTTTGAACTTGAACTTTATCGTCTTGAAAAGGTGCGGACATGTGATGAGGCTGAAGCAATCAAGTTGTCAACAAGATCTGAATTACGCACTTTGGGGCTGATGTGGACCTTAAATATTAACAGATTCGTCAATGATGAGGCACTGCTACAAATGCTTGAGCCACCTGAACACCTTCAGAAGTTAAGGGTGCAAGGTTATATGGGCGAATGGTTCCCAAACTGGAATGTGGAAATTGGCTCCCATCATCGGGTTTGCCTTGATGAAGTTCAGCTCATGCATTTTCCATTGTGCAGTATTTTGCCAGACCTTGGGAGGCTTTCAAATCTCAAGAAACTGCATATAAGCCGAATGCCTAAAATCAGAAGTCTGGGAAGTGAATTATGTGGTAACACCGGATCACTAAAAAAGTTAGAAATATTCACTTTGGAATACATGGAGAACCTAGTAGAGTGGTATACATTCCTGCCATCAGCAGGTGGCCTGGAGAACCACGAGGAGTTCATGTTCCCTGCTCTTCAGGAACTAAACATCTACCATTGCCCTCAGTTAAAAATGCAACCATGTCCCCCCAGAAACATAAAATGGGATGTAAGGGAGAGTAATAAACCAGCGCAACTTCTTCTGAATAAGGATGAGGTGATGCGATCCTTGGCAGACTACATGGGTTTGCAGTGTCCATTTGATTACACAACCGAGTTACATGTTTGTGGATCCTGCAAAAATTCTCCTGGTACTACTGATGGATGGAAGTTCCATGGTTCTCTTATAAATCTAAACAATTTGACATGTGATAGCTGCAGTTTGGTCGACATGTTGCATGGGAAAGGTAGCAGCTTGCAATGTCTAGTTAATCTGGAGATATCTGGTGTCGAAGATGCAAAGAGCAATATGCTACATGAACAAGTTGATAATGTTGCATATTCCACCCGATCTTGCCTTGCTAGATCATGGCCGAATTGGTTTCTACAACCAGTTATTGTAAAGAATGGAGTATCACCGCACTTTGTGATAGCAGGTTATGCAAGTTGTCTAATCCGTGGTTGGATAGATGAAGTTACCTCCTTTCTTGGTAACCTTATTCGAATCAACCTGGACGAGCTTCCTTTGTGTGACCGCCTACCGCAACTTGGTCATTTGCCAAGGCTGCAGGAATTGCGACTGAAAGGCATGCCGAAAATTAGAAGCATTGACAGAGACTTCTGTGGGAGTTACCATTCATCATTTGCATCGTTCTTCCCAAGGTTAACAACATTTGTTCTGAATGGTATGAGCAACCTGGAAGAGTGGATCACTAAGGTTCCCATTGCTGGTGATCATTGTGGCCAGGAGGAATTCATGTTCCCTGCTCTGGTCGATCTGACGATTTGGAATTGCCCCATGTTAAAACTAACGCCATGCCCCCCAAGAGCTCAAAAATGGGATCTAAATAACAGCGATAAGGTAATAGCATCATCCTATGACATAAACACTACGGATGTGGTAGCGACTGTGCTTCAAGTATTGTTAACTAAGGTGCCTCCCAATGGGTGGAGTCTGCTTTGTCATCTTCCCAGGATTGAAAACCTGGCTATTGTTAGCTGCCATGGCATAGAAGCCTTACCAGACAACATTCAAAGCCTCTCTTCACTCCGGTCTCTAACAATAAGTAAATGTGACAAACTAAAGCATCTACCTGAATGGTTGGGAGTGCTTACATCTTTAGAGAAGTTGATGGTTGTGAGCTGCCCGATGGATTTCTTACCAGGGAACTTGCGTCGCCTCTCCTCCCTTCGTTCACTAAGTTTGTGCTGTTGTGACAGATTAGCAGCATTGCCAGGGTACTTTGGTGACCTTAACTCGCTTGAGAAGTTGACAGTGGAACAATGCCATAGCCTTAAATCTTTGCCTCGGCTTTCTAAGCTGGAAAATCTTCTAATTAAGTATAATGGAGAATTAGAAAAGTGGTGTGAATCAGAGGTGAACAAAACCAAGTTTGCTAAAATCAAGAGAGAGGTATGCTCCCTGCAGTCCACCTTCATAGATTTTATATTTCCCATTTATAATTATGTACGAATTTCAGCAAGGATGATTTTTATATTATGGTTTAAGGCATTCCTTTTATTTCTTTGAACTTGGTACATTTCACTTCCATATGTAATGTTGCTTTACATGTCTGAAGATATTTTGGCTGGACAGTCCTCAAGGCAGCAACAGCTACATGCTGCCAGCGAGATCATTAACTATCCTCTGGGGAGACGATGATAGATACTGGAGGTCCATATCAACTCCTGTGTCGAGGTATGATTTGTTCAGAAATTAAAGGCTTAAACTCCCAAATTTATGTGAAAGCTTGCTCGCCGAATAGAAACGAAAATATGTATATGGCATACAAGATTTGTTTTTGAAATAGGAATATAGCTGTCAAGGGCGTTGGGGCCCAAGACAGCGGCACCCCGGCTACGGAGTTCGTAACCCGGGACAGGTATGGCGCAGGGGTTTTCCCTTGGGCGCCCTATGTTGAGAAGGGGGTGAGATTAGGAAGAAGAGAGAGATTGAGAAAAGTAATTCTCATTCCTTCCCTTTTTCTTCTTGGTTACATCTCTTTAAATAGTCTCTAACTGAACCCTTTTTCTTTCTGGTTACATCTCTTTAAATAGTCCCTAACTTAACCGATCTTCCTATCTTAACCAATCTTCCTATCTTAAAAGAACTAACCTGTCCCTAACTTAACCAATCTTTCTAGCTTAAAGGAACTAACCTGAAACCTGAACTAACAAAGGAACTAGTCTTTCTATTATTAAGGAACCGACTAACAAAGTTTAGGAGGTCGGTTCCTCCTCCTCCTGCGTGGCCTGGGCCGGCGCACTGGGCTTGCCACGCCGCTGGTATTGGCCGTCCCACATGACATCTCTCTCCCTCGACGAGCAGCTCGTTCTCGAGCTGAAAGGAGGGATAATTCTCGAAGAAGCTATCAAGGTCCTCCCATGTGGCTGACGAGGTGGGAGTTCCTTTCCATTGTACGAGAACTTGACGAACTCCTCTTGCCAGACGTGCTTTCATCGCTCACTTTGGTTCTGGGACGGCTGCCCCATTGTGTATTGCCGGCAACAGAGGTGGGGAGTTAGGAGGCGCGCCCCTGAACCTCTTGAGAAGACCAATATGGAAGACATCATGCAATCTGGAACATCCGGGAAGTTCAAGCCGAGCCGCAACCGGATTGATCATTTCCGAGATGCGGTAGGGCCCATAGAAGCGCGGTTTTAGCTTGCCTGAGGTCGTCGCTTGGAGTGATGATGGAGTGCGGTGTCGAAGACGAGGCCACACCCAATCACCCACCTCAGTGTACCTCGCGATGATGCTTGTCGTAGAACTTTTTCTGAACTGCTTGCGCCTGCTCAAGCCGATACTTAATATCAGCGAGAAACTCGTCCCTCTCTGTCAAGCAGCAGGCCACCGCCGCAACCCTTGTGTCGCCCGACTCATAAGAGCGGATGGAAGGAGGGTCACGGGCATAAACCACCCGGACAGATGTGTCCTGTAGCGAGGACTGGTAGGCGGTGTTGTAGATGAACTCCGCCCAAGGTAGCCAACGGAGCCACTGCTTAGGACGGTCCCCCGTGAAGCAGTGCAAGTACATGATGATGACTCTGTTGGCAGCCTCCGTTTGGCCGTCTGATTGTGGATGGAAGGTTGTTGTCATGTAGCTTGGTGCCCACCAGTCGCAGCAGCTCCTTCCAGAAGTTGGAAGTGAACAATGGGTCCCGATCCGAGACCATGGACTGTGGAATGCCGTGAAGACGTACCACTTCGGCAAAGAAGAGCTGTGCCACAGATTCTGCCGTGTACGGGTGAGCCAAAGGGATAAAATGGCAGTACTTACTGCAGCGATCGACCACTGTCAAGATCACTGATTTGCCGCCCACTTTGGGTAGGCCTTCGACAAAGTCCAGTCCTATATCCGTCCATATGGATGAGGGAACTGTCAGGGGCAGCAGGAGTCCTGCTGGGTGTAGGTGTTCGTACTTGTATCGTTGACAGGTGGTGCAGTTGCAGATGTACTCTTGCACTTGCTGTCTGAGATTCGGGGCGTGGAAGTCGCGACGTAGTCGATGCAGCGTGCGTTGTGCTCCTTTGTGGCTGTCGTCGTGGATGGCGGACACGATGTCAGCTAGTAGCGCGGACGACGGGGTGATGTAGAGTCGTCCCGCATATGTAACCAGATCATCCGTGATCGCCTAGGGTGCTGGCCGTTGGCCTGCATTGATCTCGTCACGCAGCGCTCTCAGCCCTGGATTACTGGATTGTTCATGTCGAAGATAGTCGATGAAGTCAAAGCGGGGTCCTGAGATGGACAGGATGGTGCCCTCGTCGTCGTAGACACGCCTGGACAGGGCGTCGGCGACCGTGTTTGTAGCTCCCGGCTTGTGGTTGATGCTGAAGTCGAACCCCAGTAGTTTGCCCACCTAGTGGTGTTGTGGGATCGTGGTGAGTCGCTGATCCAACAGAACTTTGAGACTGTAGTGATCAGTTCGCACCTGGAAGCGTCGCCCCCACAGATATGGTCTCCAATGCCGGATAGCATGAACGAGGCCGATCAACTCGCGCTCATAGGCGGCCAAGGCGCGGTAGCATGGGGCGACCGGCCGACTGAAGAATGCCAGCGGATGTTTGTCTTGTAGAAGCACCGCCCCGAATCCATGGGATGAAGCATCACATTCGACGATGAAGAGCTGCTGGAAATCTGGTAGAACCAATACTGGCGCCGATGTGATGGCCAGTTTCAGAGCTTCGAAGGCGTCCGAGGCTGCAGTCGTCCACTGGAACCCGTCCTTGCAGAGGAGCGCCGTAAGTGGGGCGGCTATGGTCCCGTAATCACGAACAAATTTGCAGTAGTACCCTGCTAGTCTGAGGAACCCGCGAACCGCTCTGGCTGACTTGGGCTGCGGCTAGTTGCGAACGGCTTGGACCTTTGCGGGATCCATAGCGACCCCTTCTGCCGAGATCACATGGCCCAAGTACGCTATTGAGTCGACCCCAAATGCGCACTTGGACTTCTTGACAAACAGCTGGTGTTGAAGAAGAGTGTTGAGGACCGTGCGCATATGTCGAAGGTGATCGGCCCATGATGTACTGAAGATGAGGATGTCATCGAAGAAGACGAGGACGAACCGTCGTAGGAATGGTCGAAGAACCTCGTTCATGAGCGACTGGAAGGTCGTTGGTGCATTGCATAGTCCGAACGGCATGACGAGAAACTCATAGAGTCCGTCATGTGTCCGAAAAGCCGTCTTGTGTACATCGGTCGGGTTCATGCGAACCTGATGATAACCCAACCGGAGGTCAAGTTTGGAGAAGAACTTGGCCCCGCGCAACTCATCCAGGAGCTCGTCAACCACGGGTATAGGAAACTTGTCCTTAACCGTGATTGTGTTCAGTGCCTGGTAGTCGATGCAGAACCGCCACGATCCGTCCGCCTTTTTGACGAGGAGAACTGGCGATGAGAACGCGGAGGTGCTCTGGCGGATCATTCCTTGCTCCATCATGGTGGCGTCCTGTCGCTCTAGCTCATCTTTATGCGCCGTTGGGTAGCGGTATGGCCGCACGGCAACTAGCTGCACCCCCAGGATCAACCTGATGCTGTGATCGTGGGAGCGCTGTGGAGGAAGTCCGTGGGGGTCGGTGAAGATTGCTGAAAATTCAGACAGCTGGGCCTCCATGATGCTGCTGTCCAGACAAGCACGTAGCTTGGGGCAGTGTGCGCTGGCGACGCCCTGCCAACAGACCCTGTGGTCCTCACGCTAGAAGGACACGGTGAGAGAGCCAAAGTCCCACAGGATCGGCCCCAAAGACGCGAGCCACTGAGTCCCCAGCACCACATCTTATCCAGCGAGCGGTAGTGCGAACAGATCCGCGGTGAAGTTTTCGCCGGTAATAGTGAAGGCCGCGTTGCGGAAGACGCTTAGGCAGGGAACACGTTCTCCGTTGGCAACTGTCACCTTCATGCCACCCTTGTGCTCTAGGATCAGGCCGGCGCGGAGAGCTGCCTCCTCGGCGATGAAGTTGTGCGTCGACCCCGAATCCAGTAGTGCGAGGAGCTCTGTCGTCCCCACCTGAATGTGCACCTACATGGTTTCGTTGGTGCGGACCCCGGCGATGGCGTGGAGTGAGATGTGAGGCTCCACATCTGGCTGATCTTCGGGTACCGAGTCCTCATCTGGTGCCGCCAGATCAAGGAGGAAGAGCCGTTGGCAGACCCGGTTATGCCCACAGCTGAACTTCTCGTTACAGTTGAAGCACAGGCCTAGGCGTCGTCGTTCCTCCATCTCCGTTTGTGAGAGCCTTTTGACCTGCCGGCCGTCTACAGTTGTAGTGGCAGGAGCAGGAAGTGGTGTCGGGGGTCCCGTCGGCACTAGTGGCCATGGAGGAGGCGTTGGTAGAAGCTCTCGCGGCTGTTGCCGCTGGTGCGCGGTCGGCGTGGCCCGCGCAGCGCATTGGTCGCGCAATTCCAACTTGCGTGCAATGCTCATGGTGACTGCTAGAGACTGCGGATTATGTATCTCCACATCCAAGTTGAGGGGTGGTTGTAGGCCGGCTATGAAAAGTTGGACCCGTTGGGTCTCCGTCAGTGTGCCGGGGCGTGGAAGTAGGGCCTCAAAGCGGTCTTGGTATTCCACGACCAATCCTGTGCGTTTGCACGCCATCAACTCGCCAAGAGGGTTCCAGCGTAGTGGAGGTCCAAACAGTAGGTTGAGCAGTTCTGTGAATCGGCGCCATGGTGGTGTACCCTCGTCCTGTTGGACTTGGATGTACCACATCTAGGCGCTATCTTCCAGATTGTAGGAGGCCATCCACACTTTCTCTTCCTCCGCGATCCGTTGTTGGTGGAAGTAGGACTTGCAGCGGTTGATGAATGCTAGCGGATTCGTCTTGCCATCATACCGAGGAAAGTCCATTTTCTGGAACCTGGGGGGTCTATTGCTGTGATGCTCCCCTGTGGCTAAGGCTTTGGAACTCGAAGATGTCACCGCGGGTGTGCGATCGTTCTTCAGTTCCTCCACTGATGCTTTCAGCGAGATGACAGTTTCGGTCAAGGCTTTGATCATGGCCTCCAGATCAGATGATGATGGTGCAGTCATGGTCGGTGGTGGTGGTGGGTGTCTTGGTGGCGGCTGTGGTGGTGGTTGCCTGGTCGGCGGCGGTGGTGGTGGGTTGGAACGTCTGGATCGTGATACCAGGTTGTCAAGGGCGTCGGAGCCCAAGACAGCGGCGCTCCAGCTACGGAGTTCGTAACCCGAGACAGGTATGACACAGGGGTTTTCCCCTAGGCGCCCTATGTTGAGAAGGGGGTGAGATTAGAAAGAAGAGAGAGATTGGGAAAAGTAATTCTCATTCCTTCCCTTTTTCTTCTTGGTTACATCTCTTTAAATAGTCTCTAACTTAACCAATCTTTCTATCTTAAAGGAACTAACCTGCCCTTAACTTAACCAATCTTCCTAGCCTAAAGGAACTAACCTGAAACCTGAACTAACAAAGAAACTAGTCTTCCTATTATTAAGGAACCGACTAACAAAGTTTAGGAGGTCGGTTTCTCCTCCTCCTGTGTGGCCTAGGCCGGCGCACTGGGCCTGCCACACCGCTGGTACTGGCGGCCCCACATGACAATAGCATCTGCATCAAGCAATACATATAGCTACCCATTATTACAAGCACACTAGTAAACAATCCCAATACTAGTTTGGTAAGATGTAAATGATGCTTTATCATCAGGTGGACATTAAACTTATTTTGTTGATAAAGTGCCGCGTGTTTAGTAATTAAATATCTCCATACATGTTTGAAGCACACGGCACCCCCATTTTGACCTTGTCTTGTGCCTTCTCCAAGAGTGTCCAAAAGTGGATCCAGTGTGTTCCTCTGAAGATCACATTTATAACAAAAACATCTTGTCTATTGTCAAAAACCAAATCGTTCCTACATAACCAAATTGCCCAGCTCATGGTACATTCTCCAACCAAGATTTTATACTGAAGTCCGTTATCGAATCTATATAGCCAATCATTAAACATGTGATCTATGCTTGAGGGAGGTGTGATATTAAATGCAACTTGTATAATTCTCCATACAGATCTAGCAAATTAACAGTCGAAGAATAAATGCTGGGATTGGTTCATTCAAATTACAGTAATAACATTTTACACTTCCTTTCCACTGTCTTTTTTGCTAAATTATCTTTAGTTAGAGCTATACCTTTAATCAAGTAGTAACAAATAAAGATCTTGACTTTAAGAGGCAATTTTAGCTTCCAAATTTTGTGGGTGCGATGTATAACATCTGGTGCAGCTAACGTTTTATACATATAACAAGCTCTGAACTTACCCTGTTGATGTGAAGACCATGAAACAGTATCGTTCTGATCCGATAGTTGAACGTCCGTAACCATAGCTATCAAGTGACGCCATGCTATATTATTTCATGACATACAAGATGAAGCGACTTCAGTTAGTTGCTCATATTTTTTGTGCTATTAGTATTATGCATGTCATTACTTGTTTGATTTCTCATTAGGTTTGCTGTGTCGATGCAACTCTTAGAAGTCTGGTGGCTAGTGATTGAGGGCAGTATCCCAGTGGAAGCCCTGTCCGCTGATACTTGCTACGACATATACCTTGTATACAAGCTTGCAGAGGAGCACGATGGCCTCAGGTGGGGGGAATCATACGTCCATGTCAATGGGTTACTCACCGATGCTGCCAATGTTTCATTTGTTGACGAAGATGCTGTGCGTGTGGATAGTGTGGCTTACCCGGTCCGCCGCGCTGAAGGTTGGATGGAGCTCAGACTCGGTATGTTCTGCAACAAGCATGGTGACTCGGATGTCAAAGTGGGCGTCACAGAGAAGACGGATACCTATGCCAAGAAAGGGCTCATCATTGAAGGCATGGAGATCAGGAAAAGTGCGTAGCCACGAGATAGGAGCTATCACTTTTAGCAAAACTAGTCGGATGCCCGTGCTTTGCCACGGACAAAAAACAATTTAATGGTCCAAAGTACCATTTTACTTAAACTAACTACAGTGTAACTATCCACACGGTTCATTAGCACATAAATCTAACATATGTGCTTTGCTAGACAACTTGACTATACATACTTTGTAAATTTCAGTTTCGTAAAGTTCAGTTTATTAACACTTGGAATAAACACCTTCATTTCATTTTCACGGTTAGATCGTCTATGCAAAACTGAAAACCAAAGCACATGAAAACGAAAGAGGCATGTGCAGGTCACTGGCATAGTCGATGGTAACAATGAGCATCTCCAACCGGAACTGTAACCGGCTCCCTACTTCATTTTTTTGGAGAATCTGGCCAAAAAACTGCTTCAACCGAATCCGTATCTAGTTCTTCGTTTCCTTCCCCTCGATCGCTACTTCTAGCGTGTCTGGCTGGATCTGTATCTAGCAACTGCCGCGGTTGATTCTGTCTTTCGCGTCATCTCCCCTCCGATGAAACTTCGTCTCCTAGGCTGCCTCCTCCGCGCGCTCTACAAAGGTGTACGGAACGTAGAGCTCGTGCCGATGGTCTACGCCTTCATCAACTTCTGGATGAATTTCCGTCTCGGCAAGGCTTGCAGAAAGTAACATTTCTCGAGAGATTGGCGGAGATTTTATTCAGGTACGATTGAGTCGGAGAACAAGAACGCCAATCTCTTCAACTGCGTGCAGATGCTCCCAAGATTTGTGCCATGTTCTTGCTAATTGTTGTTGTGCGCGCGGCGACGGCCTCCATCACCATACGCGACGGACAGGACATCGCCGATGTGTTCCGCAGGGCCACGTTCTTCTGGTCCTTGGTGCCTCCGCGCCGGCGGAGGAGCTTTAGGACTAGGGGCATGTGTTCGGGCAGAAGGAGCGCAAGAGCACGACGAATCCGCCCTGCTCCCAGCTCTCTCTGTTTCTCAGACTGAAGGGTCCCATCTTTTTACAGTGCCAAATTTCAAGCTTTACAGTGCCAAATTTCAAGCATCGGTTGGAGACGATAGGAAAACGAGGAATGAAATCTGGATGAAGAATACTCTATCTGTGGTTATAGGGAGTGAAAAATAAAGAGCCGGCTGGAGATGCTCTAATCTCAACTTATGCAGGTCTCTATAGCCTTGGTTGCCACTGTAGCTGTTGCCACCACCACCACCACTGTAGCTTCATGGTCCTTCAGTTCTCTCCTTGGCGAAGTTCACCTGGATGCTCCATACATTAATTTCCCACAGGTAACCAAGATATTTCAAAATATAAGTATTTTTAAATTTAATCAAAATTAAATTTTAATCACTTTGACCATTGATAATATATAATTAATAATATTTTATCATATAAAAATTATATTTTTTTTTATTTATCATTAAATAAACTTTCATAAAAATTATATTTTTATATTAAATTTATATAACTTTTTAAATATTATTGATAGAAGTTAAAAAATTTTGACCTTATCCAAATCTAAAAATACTTATATTTTAAAACGGAGGTACTTGATTAGGTTTCACAGTCCTACAAGAATATGAGAATTATTAAAAATCTCAACACAGGGGCTTATATTTTAGAACGGAGGTACTAAGATTAGGTTTCACAGTCCTACAAGAATATGAGAATTATTAAAAATCCCAACACGGGGAAAAATGAAATGAATTCTCTATGGTATGCTAGTTGGATGCCCGTGCTCCACCACGGATAAATAAAATAAAATAATTGTATAAGATGCATACAACCTTACCAAAGGAACAACTAAAATTTTAATAAAAAAAAAAGAAACAACTAAAAATCTATCACACAAATAATCACCGAGGACCATTTTACCTTATTACACCAAATGCATCCACAAACCCTGAAGGTATCAATTTTCCCTGGAAATGATCATGCTGTTATGGGGTAAGGAATTGATTTTTGCATTGTTTCTGGATAGATGAGAATACAATAAATTTATTATATTTTCACTATTATATTAAGTAACATCAAACAAATTTAGTTTGTGATGAATATGAAGAAGCAAATCGACTGTATGGACTGTCACCGCCAAATTTCTGCGGACATAAGTTTGATGAAAGCACCCCCCACATTCGACATCCTGCTCAATCTTTATTGCGTACTAAATCACCATTGTTTAGTTCTTGTTACTAAATTCCAATTTTTTTTATGATATAGCAAAATGCCTTGCATCCGTTTCTGCTTGAACGGCTGAGAAAATGGCTGCATAACACAATTAACTATTTGATGCATGAAACAAACAATTTTTTTATGCTATACAAGTTGAGGGTCACTGCCAGAGGGCACTAAAATATAATATGCTTTCTCATTCTATTTATGTTTATTATAGAACCATAGAAAGAAAGAAACAGTTACTCAGTCAAATTGGGACACCAAAGCTCCATCATACATCACAAATACTTTACTTTTCCACCATACGCAGTTGGTTTCCTGGAGGAAATTTGCGGAGTGACGTCATAGCATTAAACCCATATTTTACACGATCCCTTAAATCCTTATTCTCTTCTATCTTCGCTTCAGTGTTAACTGTCTTCTTTCTAATGAACTTCTGGCGCACACTGTTCTTCTTGAGAGCGTCCACTAATAACAGTGCAGTATTGAGAAACCCAGTTTGATTTAGAGCACCCTTGACACTGATTTTATACAATGAAGTCTTCCTCAGGTTCAATTGCAATACATTTGCTGCGTGCGCCCAGTGATGCCTCGGATTCCCGGTCCTTTGGAGAAGAAGTAGAGGTGAGGTGCCTGCGTCTCAAAAAAAAAAAAAAGAAGAAGTAGAGGTGCCTCGCCTCGCCTCAGTTACAACCACTCACCTGAGCCCCCGGGTGCCATGAGATTCGATGCCACTACCTGGGAAACAGGGGAAGATGGAGTGAGATGGGAGCTTCACCCGCTGCACATGCTTGTAGGCCTTCTTCGCCCGGCGGCCGCAGCTTCCGGCTCGAAGAGGTGAAGGAGGAACTGAGTGTGAGGTACGGGGACGGCGTAGTCACGCCGTCTTCCTTGTCCCCTTTCCCCGCTCCCCATCGATCCAGCAGCCCACGGCTCCATGGCCGTCGTCTTCCACAAGGCTGGAATATACGATCCGGTCTGGAGTCAAGACGTGTGGATCCACGAGCAGGCGTAGGATGCAGGCGGATCTACCGAATCGAGCCACAGGGGCAGGGGGG
>BCLH01003530.1:13347-27680 GCA_001602315.1 Zoysia pacifica
AGAGCTCTCTATCAGGCTTGTTAAAACAAATAAGCATGTTCTTTATGATTTGGTTTATACACTTCTAAAATTGGTATTGATCCTACCGGTGGCGACCGCAAGTGTTGAAAGAGTTTTTTCTGTATTGAATCTCGTGAAGGATAAGTTGAGAAACAGAATGGGTGATGAGTATTTGAATGATTGTTTGATCACATTTGTTGAGCGAAATATCTTCTCTAAAGTAAGCGAGGATGACATAATTGAGTCTTTCATGGCAATGCGGAAGCGCAAAGTGAAAGAACTATATTAGTATTGTATTAATTTACTTTTATTTATGTAAGACCGTTTGTGATCATTGAACAATTAATATCAAGTAACCGCATTTATATATTTTTTTGTATTTTTTTCATTTTTTCTATTTAATTTGCGGAAAAAAAATTTGGGTGCACACCTAGCCAAAACATCCTGGGTCCGCCACTGCTTCACGTGACTCAGCGCCTGGGACACCTGTCCCAGCTGCGCTCTCTCCAGCAGCTCACGCTGCCCCTGGATCATCACCTGGTGCATCTTGTGCGCCCATCGCATCATCACTCGGCTCGACCGCTACGCCTGGCTCGGTTGTTGCATCAGGCTCGGTCCCTGTGCCCAGTACAGCTCATGCACGCAATGCAGCTCAGCTGCACTGGACATTCCCTCGGCTGCCCCTGTTGATGCCTCATCACAGGTTTCTGCCAGCCGAACGGGTCCGGTGTCCCGAGTTGTTGTTCCGGTGCTCAACAGTCATTCCATGGTTACTCGTGGCAAAACAGGTTTTAGTCTCCCTGTATAGAGATTGAACCTTCATGTAGCAGCCCTGTCACCCATTCTGAAGACCTTTTGCAGTGCTCTTGCCGATCCTAATTGGCGCACTATGATGACTGAGTTTGATGCTCTCCAGTTCAACAATACTTGGGACCTTGTCCCTCGTCCACCCGGTGTCAGTGTTGTGACTGGAAAGTGGGTATATCGTCATAAGCTTCATCCAGATGGCTCTTTGGACCGGTACAAGGCACGATGGGTTCTCTGTAGTTTTACACAATGACCCGGTGTTGACTTTGATAAAACTTTCAGTCCAATGGTGAAGCCCGCTACTGTCCGGACCATGCTTTCTCTAGCTCTCTCCCATGACTGGCCTATTCATCATCTTGATATCAAGAATGCTTTCCTCCATGGGACTCGTTCTGAGACAGTGTATTGTGTGCAACCGGCTGGATTTGCTGATCCCGCTCATCCGGATTATGTATGTCATCTCAACAAATCATTATATGGTCTGAAACAGGCGCCACGGGCATGGTACAGTAGATTTGCCTCTTACTTGACTTCTCTTGGTTTTGTAGAAGCCAAATTCGACACCAGCTTATTCATTTATCACCACAGATCAGACTTGGTTTATTTGCTTCTTTATGTTGATGACATTGTTCTGACTGCCTCCTCCAGTGAGTTGCTCGAGCGTGTAATATCAACCCTGCAGCAGGAATTTGCTATGAAAGACCTTGGTCAATTGCATCATTTTCTTGGTATTTCAGTCAGCCGTCAAGAGGGCTCTCTATTTTTATCTCAGCGCCGGTATGCCTTGGACATTATTGAGCGTTTTGGAATGACATCCTGTAAGCCATGTGGTGCGCCTGTTGATACTCATTCAAAGCTCTCTAAGGATGGTGTGCCCGTTGAAGATGCGACTCATTATCGGAGTCTTGCTAGAGCTCTGCAGTACTTGACCTTCACTCGGCTAGATATCGCCAATGCTATGAAACAGGTTTGCTTACATATGCATGACCCTCATGAGCCCCATCTCGCTTTGGTCAGGAGCATCATTCGCTGCATTCAGGGCACTTTGAACTATGGTCTTCTTCTTCACCAGACTTCGACAGATACTCACTATTTACACGGATGCTGATTGGGCTGGCTGCCATCTTTCTTGGGGATAATCTTGTCTCCTAGTCCTCGAAGCGTCACACCACAGTGTCTTGTTCCAGTGCCGACGTGCAGTTGCCAATGAGTTGCTGAGGCCTTTTGGTTGCGACAGTTGTTGATGGAGCTCTACAATCCTTTCCGTCAAGCCACAGTTGTTTACTGTGACAACATCAGTGTAGTTTATTTGTCTAGTAATCCTGTTTAGCATCGGGAACAAAACACGTGGAGATCGATTTGCACTTCGTCCGAGAGTGTATTGCTGTTGGACATATCAGTGTTCTTCATGTGCCCACTTCATTCCAATATGCTGACATCTTCGCTAAAAGACTGCTTACCTCTGTTTTTACGAAGTTTCGGTCCATCCGTTATGACTGCCCGGGTGGGGGGGGGGGGGTTGTTAGACAACCATATCTGATGCAGAGAGATCAGCGCTGGTACAGGAGCATGCAATGCCATGCACGTAATCTGTGGAAGGCTATAACGGTAGGATACTTTCCGTATTTTCACCCAGGCTAATCACGACATGTAATATTCATTTGTTCCCTAGCCTGCCACCCTTGTACGTGTACAAATATGCCTGTCTGGCATACGATCAATGCATTGTCTATTCTTCATATTCTACTTTCCTTCACGCCCATCAATTTTGTCCCCTACGAAGCCTGCTGTTGCCGTACTCATGCCGCTGGGCCACTGTCGCCTCGGCATCGTCCTCGCCCAGACACGCTGTGCCCTGCAATATGAGAGAGAGAGAGAGAGAGAGAGAGAGAGAGAGAGAGAGAGAGAGAGAGCTCAGTTGGGTGTTTCTTTTTATTGCTGAATGGAAGGAGGGGAGAGTGATAATTTTGAAATGGCCCCGCAGATGCGGATCGGTCCCTAGGAATCGTATGGAATTGTAGGAAATGAATTTATTTCCGTAGTAAACCATTGTGAATCCTAGGTAAAGGTTTCCTTTTCCCTACAGTTTTAAGCGCATACTAGAGAACTCATCTATCCCTAGGAATCTTCAGAAAACCCTAAGGAAAGAGGAAATTTCCTAGGGAAACTGGTGGATTTTAGTAGTGATAATTGGTAAATATTTCAGCACAATAAAAATCTTATCACTTCTTGTGTTATGTTCAATTATTTTATTCTCTTTTTCAACACTACTTTTTAGTGAATAATGATCCTTTTTACCTTGAGCTATTCACGTGTATATATCAAGGACACCGAGAAGAGGTTGAATCGATGGTCTAACCATCAATTTACTACTTGAAAAACAAACCTATGCACACAAATAAAATCTAGGATGATAGCCACCAAGAGAAAAGTAAGATAGCCTAACAACACTACTTGAAAAAAAGTTATGCTGAAGCTAAACAAGTAAAGAGATAGACGTACTCAATGTTTTTTCCGAGGTCTTAAAAAGATGGCACCTTCCCTTAATTCTCGTTAGACCATTGTCATCATAGTCTTAGTCCCTCCTGCGTTCTCGGAACCTTTCTCTCTAAGGCATGCTTCAATACCGGAGTAAAGACACTAGCGATCTCGGTTATTTAGGACAATGCTCAATCGCAAGAGCAAGCTTCTAAAGCTCGAGCACTCCCTCTTGACGCATGTCTCTTTTAAGCGGAGGATCCAAAATTGCTCGCAAACTTAGCGATGACTCACAATCTTCTCGAAAGTTCGATCACTGACTCCTAGTATAGGCTACCATAGACCAGGAGTAACAAAACTTCCTTGTGCTCTCAGATGGTGTCCTTTGGCACTCAAGAATTGTCTCCTATATTTCCTAGCCGAAGACACACTTCACAGCATTGAAATCTTGGGTTTATATAGGCTACAAATCTTAGAGATAGCCGTTTGAAGGTGACGTCACGAAACAACCTTTTTTCAGCCCTCCAAACTGTCCGATCTTGAGGACCACCAAACTATCTGATCCACTGGTCATGTACTGTCCAACTTTCTACTTGGTCCACATGTCATCCTTTGATTCCTCTGACAGCACATCAGATTGTCCGGTTAGTCCCTATCGAATCGTCCGACCTGATTGTCTGGCCTTCAAACTCTGCGAGCTCCAAAACACCCTTCTCTGGAAATGCCTTTGGACTCACCAGACCATCCAATCCTAGCACCGGAATGTCCGACGGCCTTCGTCTGATGGATTCAAGGGAGTACCCTTCTCTGAATTTCTGCTCTGAGCTCCATCGGAGTGTCTGAACTGGCATCAAACTGTCCGAAGACTAAAACTTAAGATCACTGGGTCTTCAACTCTTCCACAGTCGTCATCTTGCTTCCGTTCACCTTTCCTTGCCAGTTTAGTACTCCTAAAGTATTCATACACCCTGACACTCATATGACTAGCAGTTGGCACATAAGTTTTGCCAATGCCAAATCGATGCGTGTCGTTCGAAGGCTATTGTGGCTAGGAAATGAGGTAGGAAAACAATTTGCTGCGGACGGTCCGTAATCAGGCGCACTACAGACCTGACGTTGATTCGCGCTGCGTGGATTTGCAGATCGATCGGACAGGCGGCACGACGACTCCCTTTGATGCATCCTCCCGCTCGCGAGCTCGATGCGATGGCTCCATCGCAGCGACGGCTCGTTTCAGCTCCGCTTTAGAAGCCGATTGCACGATGCCAACACATGAAGGTTGTTCCTTGTTCGATCAACACCCATGATGATTCCTCGAGTCGCATGTCTCAACATAGCCGTGCTGCCACAACCAGATTCTTCTCGTTTCTTAGCTAGCGTCGATGAAAGCAGAAGAGGCGACAGCTAGGAGCGCGCCATTGTGTTCAGCGGCGAAGCGGTCACCAGAAGTGGTGAGGTGCAGGACCACGTAAACTGGCGGTGTGATGGCCCACGGCGGCAACGGCGAGAAAGAGAAACACAGCGGTGACGGCGGCATGGTGTTGTTTGTGGCGGTGTGATAGTGTACATCAGCAGCGTAGTAGAGTACAGCGGCGGCGGTGAGATGAAGTCCAACTGTGGCAGTGAGATGAAGGAAACGCATCAGAAGAGAGAGAGATTTGGGATCGAGTCATCAGACAATGGAATCGCATCGAGTGCACGTACCTTGGAGCTCACGAGCCACAGGAGTTAGCACCAAACGAGTCATCGATACGTGGATTTTGGCAGGACGTCCTGTCGGACGGATGCGGTTCCGCGCCGTTCGATTCCAGACACGGACGGTTCCCGACGTGTGTTAGCAGCAGTGGGATTGGGAGATTGGAGAAGAAGACTTGGAGAGGAAGATACAGAGATAAGAGCAGGGACAGAGAGAGAGACTTGGCCACTTGGGGTTGGGGAGAAGAACAGTAGCTTCTGATAATTGTTCGATGATTCCTGATCGTGACGCCTTTGCCTCTTTTTGTATCGTTCTCATAGCCAGTTGCCTGGTGGACGGGCCTGCAGCCCAAGGCCCACGAGGTAGATTGTTACCATATTTCCTAACAACGCGCAATGTGTTTTTGCAGAGGGAGCATCTGCAGGAAGACCCAGAAGCAGCGAAAAAGAGCGGAGATTCCGCTCGGAAGGACGTTCTGTCTTTTTTTTTTTTTTATACGAGTCATGGTGCTACCCGCCCGATCGATCCGCAGGGCCACGAGGCACGACTCGACACCGGTCCGCAGCGCGCCTGCTTGCAGCCGGTCCGCAGCTAATTTTTTTCCCAGCGACGTAGGCGTAGGCCGGCATTGCCTGGTTGAGCAGGCTGAGAAGTCTAAAACAACGACTTTTAGGTTATTAGACTAAATTTAAAAAAATTTGGAATCCAGATAGAAAAGTTGTTGAAATAAGTAAGAAATGTCTTAAAATTTTTAGGTGACCCTAAAAAGCCAAGACACACGAGATGCTCTTAGCACGGGGCGAAATTAATTGAATAAATTCATTGTTTTCCCTACAAAAATTATCCATTGCCTTTTTCGCCTTCAAATTTTTTTAATTTTTTTATTCATTCTCATTCTTAATTTTTTCTTTAATCCACTCTAACTTAATAAAAAATAACAAATATTTGTCTATCTAAGTTGAAAAAATGAAAATACCCTTAAACTAAGGGAATTAAGTTTGATATTCTTAAACACTTATGTTTTTATAAAAAATGATTTCAAAAATGTGAAAATATATGAAAACATATTTTTAAAATTACTTTTTTGTTATGTTCGATGTAGTTAAGAATATAAATTTTAACTCCCTTAGTTTCAATAACATTTTGGTTTTTTCAATTTATATAAACAAAAATATGTTATTATATACACCATCCATTCTTAAATTGATGTCGCCTTTAAGGTTTGACATTAACTTTGACCATTCGTTTATTCAAAATTAGTTCAAACATGTAAAATTTTAAGTTGCCATTCAAATAATTCTAATAATAAATCAAATTATAACAAAATATATGATATTTATAAAAAAAAAATTGAATAAAATGAATGGTGAAAGTTGACATTAAAAGTCAACGACGACATCAATTTAAAAATAAATAGAGTATCAATTATGCCGAATTAAAAAAAATTAAAATGAGAATGAAAAAGAAAATTTTAAATTTTAAATACAAAATAAAATAAATTTTCAAGGGAGAATAAAAAATTTGCTCAAATTAATTCCATCGGATCCCAAAACCCCATCCAACCCAGCCCACCTCCCAGCGCCGCAACCGGCTCTGCCTCGCGACCGCCTCTGAGCCTCGCCCGCTGCCGGGGACTCACCCGCCGCCCCCGCCGACCCTCGCCATGGAGAAGCCAACGGAGCAGCCGCCGTCGGACATGGAGGTCGACGCCGCGGCGCAGGAGAAGCCGCCCGTCAAATTCTCCATCAACGGTGAGGTTCACCCCTTCGTCCCACGATCCGATCGGCGATTCTGTTCCCCTGACCTGGCTTTGCTCCCGCAGTGCTGGAGCTCATGAGGGAGGCGCAGATGCAGCACGGTCTCCGCCAGAGCGACTACACGCGGTACAGGTTCGTGGTTTCCTCCGCTCTACACCTGATCCTGCTCGATCCCTTCCTAGATCTGCACATTTAGTTCCATTTCTAGTTTAGTCCCGTTTCCTTATCTTCTGTGACCTCAGATGTGACTTGGGATGCGGTCAGCTATAGTTGCTGCGCACTGTCATCCGAATCTTCCTACGCAACCCCTAGCTCGTAGGCAATTTCAATGCAAACCTTTGATCTCACCTAAGAAAGTTGAAGAATTACATGCATTTGGGTACCGTATTTTATCTGCATTTACCTGTTTCCCTGTGTGTACATGGAGGACATTTGACTTCAAATAGCCAGCCCGATTGTCCACTCGTATGCTATATGTGGCTTTTTGATGTTCTTTTTGCCAAAGTATAATGCTCTCTATTACTATAGTTAGTATGTTGTTCCTGTTATTTATCTCTGTGCTTCATTGACTGAGATTTTACATTACCTGCAGGAGGTACTGTTCTGCGCGACTCAGAAGGCTGTACAAGTCTCTGAAGTTTCTGCATGGCCGTGGTAGATACACCAGGCGGAATATAACCGAGTCAACTGTCACAGATGTCAGGTGCGACACCTTCTGCTTATAATTATTGTCTTACCCCACCCCCCATCCCCCCCCCCAACCCCCCGGTGGCCCTGTGCAGGTTGAATTTTTCTGCTTGTAATTGCTAAATGGAATGCAAACTGTTGTTACATTAGAAAATAGTTCCACTGGAAGTAATACTAACATCTCTAAAATCACGTTTGAGGCAATCTAAGTGATATGATACTTCAACTGATAATAGTTGTTCTGGTTCGTGCAGACATATAACATCTAACAAAGCTTTGCATTTTGTAATGTAATCTTGTATTATTGATCAGTAACTATTTCCTAAAAGATCTTAATTCATCACTATTCAAGTGGTAGTGCTAAAGCCATTTTCTCCAACATTTTTTTTTAATTTCACCCAACATACATACTTTATACTATAGTATAGTATGCATGCAATGCTATTGTTTTTAAAGCTTATCCAAGAAGTTAAATAAAAAGTGCGAGCATAATTATATTTCAGCAAAAAAAATGTCATTAGCAATGCAATTTGGGTGAAGCTAGGTAGCAATTTCTGAAGCTATTTCAATACATGAAAGCAGGTTTCTACACATAGTATTTTATATGGCTGAGAGAGCGTGGAGTCATGCCATGGAGAAGAAAACTGCTGTTCCAAATCCAAAACAGCGAATCTACATGTTGGGTCGATTCAGGAAAGCAGTAAAATGGGCAACACTTTTTTCACATTTATGTTCTGTAAAAGGAGATTCGAGAACATCTCTAGAGGCTGAGGTGTGTTCCATCCTATATTTTTTGTTGTATTTATCTCTATTTTGTATATCATTCGCTATGACATTGCACTGTAAGTCATTCTGGAATAATTGGACTCGTAATACTCTTTCTCAGGCGTATGCTTCATATATGAAAGGTAATTTGCTTTTTGAGCAAGAGAAGAACATAGAAGCAGCGATGATAAATTTCAAAAATACCAGGTTTGTGAAATTGTGGTAGTATAATCAAAGTTTATCTTTTTCAAGTTTAACCTTTTATTTTGTGTAGATATTTTTTCATATTATTGTTTGTGTCCTTAAACGAGTTTAAGTGTGTCCTTTTTAAATGAGTATGTAGTTGGAATTGTTTGATGATTTGAGTACTGTACTTTGCTTCCTTTATATAGGGCTGTGTATGAGGAGCTTGGGAAGTATGGCAGTATAGAAAATCAGCTTTTATGCCGTCAGCGTGTTGAAGAAGTGGAGCCTATGATTGGATTCTGTTCACGCAAACTAGGTGGATCATCTTTACAAGAAGATGAACTCCTAAATATGGAAAACGATGGCCCTGCTAATGATCTTTTGAAAGCAAAGATGGAGGTATTTCTATTTCGTACTGCTATTCTAGCATACCTTCATATTTTAGACACAACATTCTAGACAATATCATTTATTTTTGCTATTCCTAAATGTCAGTCCCGTTCTATGCCCCTTGCACACTTACTCTGTGAAGTTGCACATCATAAATCCAGTGAATCGTGATTCTTGTAGTGATGTAATAGGTACTTATGGTTTGCACAGCATTACTTGGTGATATCCAGCTATTCCACGACTTCTAAAAGGCTCAGTAGACTTTCTTTTTCTTGCTATCCATGGACTCATCACCATCCACTAAGGGCCTCTTTGGTAGAGCTCCCAACTTCTAATTCTCTGGATTCACTCCTGATTCTCTTGTGAAGTGATTCTATGGTTGAAAGTGAGGGCCCCTTTGGTAGAGCTTCCCGCTCCTGATTCTTTGGATTCACTACTGATTCGTTTGTGAAGTGATTCTGTGGCTGAAAATGATTCTCTTTGATTCTCTAGGATAAACTTCTAGAATCAAGACAGAGAATCACTTCACAGAATCAGGAGAAGCTACTTTTTTCAGCTCCCAGCCCCTTAGTTCATTTCAGAGAATCATTTCACAGAATCAGACAAGAATCACTTCTCTTGAAAAACAGCGTTTGACAGAGCTTCCCAGATTCTGACTGAGAATCTGGAGCTGGGAGCTCTGCCAAAGGGGCCCTGATTCTCTTTGATTCTCTAGGATAAACTTTTAGAATCAGGACAGAGAATCACTTCACAGAATCAGAAGAAGCTACTTTTTTCAGCTCCCAGCCCCATAGTTCATTTCAAAGAATCACTTCACAGAATCCGACAAGAATCACTTCTTTCTGAAAAACAACGTTTGGCAGAGCTTCCCAGATTCTAACTGAGAATCAGGAGCTGAGAGCTCTGCCAAAGGGGCCCTAAGATTTGGAGAGAATTAGGGTTGTAATTATTACAGCTAGCAGGCTGTGGATTCAAAGGCCCCAAAGGCCCATGAATCTCATGAATGAAATTTCAGTGTCATGACTAACTGACTAAGTGTTGCTAGAATGCCTACTTCAGTGCCAACATAATAAATCCGGTTTGGTCCCATCCTGATTTCTTCTGGTAGCTCTGTCACTGCACTTGCTTTACAAACTGCAGTGCAAGCCATTGTTTAATTCAAACTATTTTATTGTTTCTTTCTGGTTAGGGTTGAGGTATACGTATTCAAAATGATGAATTAAAACTTCACTATTGTCATTTTTATATTAGTAACATCCGTTAGGTGGTCTCGTGATTTTTTGGTGTTTGCCATTGTGCTTGATGAATTATTTAGTTGTTTTTCTGGAGCAACTAAATGCCATTATGGTTTGTTTAGTGTTCCAAACTGTTCATTGAGCAAAATAGGATGAATATCTGTGTCGCAGGTTCTATAGGTATGTTCATGGCATGCTTTCATAATGTCGTAGCTGGTTTGTTTAGTACAGAGGAGGTCTGTTATTGATATTGACAAGTTTACAAACTAACAAGAGATTGAGTGACCGAGTCTTTGAATCGATTACATCTTGCTGCATCTATTGAATTTTTGATTTATGGAAGTTTTCTCTACCATGTGATCCACAAAGTGTTATTCACAATTTGAGCGTGCTGGTCCTTCGTTATGAAGTAATGCTTATATACTTGCATATTGAAGCATCTTTAACTCTTGTTTTAACAAGCATTTCTGTTTCTTGTGTCCATAAGCATTGCTGTTTATTGCATATTTACGCAATTTTCTATGTTATGTGTAGCTAAACATATAGGATATTATTAATTTTGTTCTCAAATAAAGTTACACAGGAGAATTATGTTAGTTAAAGCTTATTTAGCTTAGTACAGCATTGAAAGCATAGCACATGGATAACAAATACAAATGATCATTTTTTTGTGCTATTGTTTACTGCACATCACACTCCTTGCATGTTGATGTTTTTGTTGAATCCATGTAGTTGTCTGCCTGCAGAACAAATCATGGCATCTTTTGAGATTTGAGATACCAACATAGACGATTTAAAGTGTTGGAAATGCCAGTTGTTTCTGTGACAGAGTTAAAAGGAAACTAGATTCTGTACTGTAGATGTGGAGTATCCCTTCCTTTTTTTTCTTTACTGTGGTGGCCACCCACTTTTTCCCCTGGGACTGGGACTGGGACTGTGAATAAAATGCATGATTTTGACACCATTATATCTCGCTTATAGTTTCTTGCTGGCTGCTGCATACATTTTTCTCCCCCAATATTATGACAGATTCAATTTGAAATTTTTCCAGGCTGTACTGTCCGAGACAAGATCACTGCAGGCAGCTTCTATGACTGATTTCTACTGGCTTGGTCGCAGATTTCCTATTACCAATGCAAAGACCCGTGTCTCTATTTTAAAAGGTGCATCTGTTCTATTTACGCTGTAATTATGTGCAGAATGGCCATAGGATACTGTTCTTTCTTTTAAAAATGCTAACACATATATTATCTTCATTTGAGCAATTTTCTTGCTGCTGCAATTTTATATTTTTGGATGCCTCTAACTGAGTTATGTGATCAGCTCAGCAGCTCGAGAGAGACTTGAAGGGTGCAGGCTTGGAATCCGTTGCTGCTGACAAAAAGCTTGCCATTTTTGACAAAATATTTGCTGCATACCATGATGCTCGAAGCTGCATTCGCAATGATCTGGTATAGAATTCCAGCATTTGATTGGTTATATTCTGTAGGGACTGGAGATGTGTAGCATTGCTTTCTATCCATGTTTTTCTAACATGCTTCCCAAATGCAGGCTTCTGCTGGCAATGCTGAGAATATAAGAGATGACTTGAATGGTCTAGACAAGGCTGTTAGTGCTGTTTTAGGATTGAGGACTATCGAACGCAACCAATTACTTGTTAGCACTGCAAAAAGTAAGTTTACGAAGCATCGAGATGAGAAAAATGAGAAGATCACAAAGCCGGAAGAACTTGTTCGGCTATATGATCTGCTTATTCAGGTAGGTCTGTCTTCTGATATGTCTTTACTAAAGCTGTCACATGCTTTAGCTGATGTGAAACTGCTTATTCGCAGAATACCACGGATTTGACAGACTTAGTTAGCTCTGGAAGAAACAAAAATGAAGAAGAGAATTCTTTTGTTCATGAGTACGAGCTTAAAGGCTTGGCTTTCCGAGCTGAGAGGTTTGTCATGACGAATTTAAGTGTAGTGAACTTATCAGTGACCATCTAAATCTATTGGTGAATTATATTATGATTTGGCCTTCTTTTCTGTTTATAACTTTATGCCGTCTAAATAGCCCCCTATGATGGTTTTAGAAGTAGTTTTGCTCCATGTTCTCAAATCCGACTAATCATGATTAGCCATGATTAGTGTGTCTTATCGATTCCATGGTGACTACGGTCTACTATTATGATCAGGCTGACTAATCACAATTAATCAGGATTGGTCGGCGTGGTCGGTCCATGGTGACTAGGATTGACTAGATGACTTGTAAACATTTCTTTTGCCTACTAGCAGTACACAACTACACATGGATGGTGACATGAAAGGATATTTTTAAAATGTCTCTAATTGCAGAAGCATTCTATTAGACAAAAGAAATAATTATCGATCATACAATGTGAGCAATTTAGAGTTTTTTTTTTTATCACTTTGTATCTGTTTCATTGAGAAAAAAATACATTGCTAGGTTTAAGTTGATATTCTAGGAAACTTAATACGATTCGTGGCGGATTATGCTTTAACTCAACTTTCGCTTTGGACAATTGTGCAGATGTTTCTTTTTGGCAAAATCATACAGTTCAGCTGGTAAAAGGGCTGAAGCGTATGCATTATTTTGCCATGCCCGTTCTCTCACTGACTCTGCACTGCAACAGCTTGCTAACAGTCCTGACAAGGTTTATCACTGAACCACATCCATTTTGCTGTTTATAATTGTACACGAGTTTTATGGATGAAGCCTTCTGCTCACATATTAATATATTATTATTGATGACTTTTAACATGATTCTGTTATTTTTTGCTGTGCTACTTCATTCTAACTCTTGCTTATTTTAAACAGGCTTTAGTCCAAGATCTGAAGTCTCTATCTGACAATTGTAGATCCAGTAGCTGCATAGAACATGCAACAGGTATTATGGAGGAGGAAAGTGTTCCTATGAAACTTTCAAAAGAAGTCTCAACTATGTCACTTGCTGACGATAAAACAAAGGTATGTCTTAACACTAATCTTTGTCCATATATGCATGGACTATGCCTTGCAGCATTGGTTGGTAGGATACCCTGATGATATAGTGTTATGGCAGCAACAACTGCAGTTATTAGTTAGTTTGTTAGGGTTTGTTAGTAAGATAAGATCAGGTCGTTAGTTTGTTAGACGGGTTGTTAGTTTGTTAAGGTTAAAATCAGGTCGTTAGTTTGTTAGATTAAGTTGTTAGTTTGTTAAGGTTAGTTGTCCCCAGCGCCTATGGCTATAAAGGCAGCTGCAGGTAGAGAGAGAAGGAAGAAGAAAGGAAGAAGACTAGGGGTCTCTTCCTGCGCCATGGGCGGAGGCTCTCAGCGTGGTTCCACAACATATAGATTATACTTCTGATGTTTAGATCAGTTGTGCAATTAGGGCATAATTTCATAACACTTGGGGCCTGTTTGGCATGGTTCCAGATTCTCTCAGAAACAAATAATGTTTCTCCACCTGAATCAGACACTTGTGAAACCATTTGGTTAGCCGTCTAGATTCAGTCAGATTCATCAGAAAAAGGGAGATGATTGAAATTCTAGCATACCTCTAGCTGCATTGTTTTTCTTTTATAATACAGTAACAAAAAGAAGCAAATACCTAGGGAGGGAAACGGGTCCCAAATTATAAAGATCAGTTATAAATATTAAAGGAAAAAAGAAACAAGGTGAACTGGGCTACTGCTATTTTCAGCCCATTTAGCCCAATTGCCTACCTACCTATGAATTGTTGTTTCCCCACCTGTCTTTTTTTGCTCTGTCAAACCTGTCAGCCATGGCCAACAGCACCAAGCTTCGATTCAGTACCAAAGCACTTCTAAGCTGATAAATAAGCAAAATGGAACACCTTATGCCTACTCCTGTCCTCCACGATTCCCCGCTACCAGAACTTGAAACCATAATCTCTAATGCTGTTTCTCAATGATAATGCAACTGGTTGGGCATACAGAGGAAGGCAGCAATAAGGATCTGGGACAGGGCTAGTGGCATCTGGTAGTAAGTTTTAGGGTATGTAGGAAACCAAGGAAGCATTTCTACTGTGAAGCACCTCTTCAGCCGTTTTGCTGTGCTAGGGAAAAAAATAATTCTCACAGATTCTTGCTCGAAATGTTTTGCTTTGAATGCATTTGGCAAGGCTTCAACTGATTTTTTTCAGAAACAGAGATGTTTCAGGCTGCCAAAAGCTCCATTATGTTGAGGTAGATGAATAACCGAAGGTTGAAGCCAATGTGATTATGTTATACAGCCTGGGGTGATAAGACCCTTTGGTAACTTTTAAATAGATCGTTTATGAATCTGCATCCCTAAAGTAAATATTGTAATCCCAGTCTACATA
>BCLH01003531.1:6768-21066 GCA_001602315.1 Zoysia pacifica
AGCGCGCCGGCCCGGACGACGCGCTGCAGGCCGTGCTGGCCTCAGCCACCGGCAGCAACAATGGCAGCAGCGCGCTGTCCGTGATCCGCGGCAAGGAGCACACCCAAGTGGGCGCCGCTTTCGACCGGGCGCACCGGCGCGGGCCCTTCTTCTGGTGCCTCCTCTTTAGCAGCGGCAGCGCCAACTCCACCTTCCGGCTTGAGGCTGCCGGCGAGGGCATCCAGCAGACCCACGGCTGTTCCAGCGGTCCAGATCGCCTCTCCTGCAACGCCACGCCGTCGCTGCACAGCCCAAGTCGGCTCGTCGGCGTAGCTGCTCTGCTCCTTAACTTCCAATTGTTTCATGTCCTCTCCATGTCCTGATTGCTCAGAATCTCCAATGTGCAAGTTTCGTTCGTAAGATTGAAATTTCTCCACCGACAACAATTTTTCATTCAGCATGTACATTGAACTTTGCCTTTTGCCAGAGAGCGAGCGAGAGGAAACTATGGCCCAAATGAAAGGTTGTATGATGCCAGCACACACGGATATGAGTGAATCTGGGATTCAAACCAGAGTTCACAAAACCGCAGGAAAATGCTTGATTTTCGTGATTTTCGAACTTATTGCTGTGATTTGATTTCGTTTTAAAAAATTTAAAAATTTAAAAAAAATTAAAATACTGAAAACATTAAAGCCTTGTTTGACATATAAATAAGTAAAAGATGTATCAAACAGTAAACTTATTTTCTCAACAATTTCTCAAAATGAACTTAAACAACAATTTATTTAATAAATTGCTGCTTTTACCCGACTATAAAAATAAGCTACTTTTTCAACAAGATTTTTAACAAGTTCGACCAAACAGAGCTTAAAACCGATCGACTTACCATTAAAATCGGTGAATTTTAAATTTTAAAATCTAAAACCTTAAAAGCCCGAAGAAACGATCGACTAACTGTAGCAATTATTTAAATTTTAAATTTTCGATTTGAAACGGTTTATCAAACCGACCTTGACCAGTTTTAGCAAACGAAATCATAAACCCTAATTCAAACTCAACGAAACAAGACAACAGCGTAATAACAAAAACAAGCCAGTATCTTAACACAAACGACATCAACCATTTCACATACCATCTACATTGACGCACGCATAATTAAGCAGCTTGTCCCTAAATTTAGCAACCTGATATGATGCAAATCAACCAATCTGGCTTCTGCGTGCAACAGATTCTGTGAACCATCTCATCAGCATCTTAACTAGTACTAATACGACACCACAATACTACAATACAGGACTATATTTTGAGCTGGTGACATCTTGTGGAATTATACAGCACTAGGAGGATCCTTTGGAGCCAGAGACTGCAATAGAAGGGAACTGATAGCTTAGACTCCCATTCAGTTACAAAATGGTGCATCCTTTCTGTGCCTTTCTCCTTTTCTTCTTTTGCTTTGGAGGCTGGAGAACAACCTTAATTGCCGCATCAAACACTGCTTTGATGTTCTGGAAGTGCAACGTAGCAGCAGTTAGTAATCATGCAAATCAGCAAGTGACGTCAATGCATGTAGTGCATGAGGGGAAAAAATAGTGTAGCACTTGTTGGGTTTTTGAACTGCATTCGATGTAGGCTGCTGCGCCAATTAGCTTCCTTAGCTCTTCGCCCTACATTGATAAGCAAAACAATGTTAAACCATAACTCAATTGTACAAGATACGAGCAAATAATGTGTGACAAACCTGGGCTGTGGAAATAGGAATTGCACCAGGGTGATCAACAAAAAATTGTTTATCATCCCGCAGATCTATCAACAATGGTGGCAAGAATCAGCAATAGCACAATAAACAGCAGGAAAAGAAAATACTGTAGAGCCACTAGTTTGAAGATTAAAAAATAATCGACTTGCAGGGGATAAGACCGCCCCTGCAGCATTGCATTAAGAACCACTGCCCCACCCTTACACAGCGGCACCATAGTATTTTACTCTATCAGCTCTCTCAAGTTGCATCTTTTGCAGGATAGCATTTTTTTTCACTGATTCTTTGGCAAATACAAAGCGCATAATGACTGAGGGTTGCATAAACTACATTGCTATGCCCAAGCAAGCTAGTGTCTGCTCTCTTCAACGTTCTCCCTATTTTTATTCTTTTTACCATACTGAAAGGCTGCAACAGCCGAGGCCACTTGATAATGAAGGCAATCACAAGTACCTACATCAAGCTGCAACTCGGGATGCCAAACATGGACCGAAGTTTGGGAGCTGACAAAGTTAAGCAGAGGTTGAGGGAAGCAAGTGCTACAACCTTAGAATTTTTTTTGCAGTACAATCTTCTTAGGAGAAAATAAAAGTCTTGTGCAATCATTGTTGTATCTAGTTGCAAATCAGCTGCAAGTTTTTGTGAAACATGGCTTTTGAATATATGTACATTCACATGATCTTTCGAATTTTGATATCTTAGCAAGTTCCCTAAACATTAAGTTGTGGTCTCATGGACTCAACATGCAAACGAACTTGTTAACATAAGTTTGTCATTAAATCCTTGAAGACAACAGTAAATAATACAGTTTTGTTATTTTGCCTAAAGTTCAACAAGGTTTAACCTTGGGTGATCCTTGCAGTGGGACAAAACTTTATTGTTCAACGCCATAGATTCAATCAAATAGGAGTAAACTTCTCAGCAGCCATAATGCCTCCACCCAGTTCAAGAGGCTTGTTTCCCTTTCTTATATGACCGCACAAAAAAAAGGCAGCCTTGTGCATGTAGCTCCCGCTTGCATAGGGTCCGACGACTTTGGGTCTTTTGTATGCAGCCTTTCACTGCATTTCTGCAAGAGGCTATTTCCAGGCCCATGACCTCGTATAATTTCTGCAAGCAGCTGTGTTGATTCTATAGTTAAAGATAAGTGTATGGGGCACGAAACAGCCTGACATGAATAACACCGGGATGGATTTACAATACTGAAACATGTGCTGAACCATGATTTGAGATTGCTTCACTCGTAAGGCAATGGTGAACCATGAGTCACAATTTATGGGTGCAACATGGGATCTGTTCACAGTCTGTTTCATGTGACACATAATTTCAAATGTGTATGTACAAATCACAATTCATATATGCTTCGCAACTAAACTGCTGATGAATGAGGAACAAAGGGCCAATTCTGAAGAAACGTGATATTTTTCACAAAGCCATAAATTTTATGTGGATAGGAGGTAGAAGGCGTACCAAGCTTTGTGCCAACAAGAATTATGGGCACCCCAGGTGCATAGTGCCTTAATTCAGGAATCCACTGAAGGGAAAAGAAATGCACAGGTCACGAGCAAGAAAGTATATAGTCTAGCAATGAAAAATAGTAATCAAATGAAGAAGCAAGGAAAAAGTGAGGAAAACAAGATTATTGCCTTCTTAGATACATTCTCGTAGCTTGCTTTGCTGATAAGAGAAAAGGCCAGCAGAAAGACATCAGCACCTCGATAGCTCAATGGGCGCAGTCTATTGTAGTCCTCTTGTCCTGTAAAATTCATTCGTGTACCGTGGGCTAGAACCTAGGAGCAACAGTAGGTGCAAATGAGGATATGACTCGAAGAGAGGAAGGTGGAGCAAACCTGCTGTATCCCAGAGACCCAAGTTCACGGTACTTCCGTCTACCACAACGTTTGCACTGAAGTTGTCGAACACAGTTGGAACGTAATCCTGCCAAATTGAAATGCCCCCGAGTAAGTATGTCCTAACAAATGAGCATGGTTTTCTCTTTCTTTTTCATTTCCTCTTCCCCACTAGAGGAATTGAGACATCACAACTACCCAGTGTCAGATTGTGTCGAAATAAATGTAGAAATGGAGAAGATTGTGAAGGAATCAAATTTATTTGCTATGGTTAATAGGTAAAGAGAGGGCAGAATTGATGGAGATGTTTTCTCGATTCCCTATTCACCAGAGCGAGGAGGGAGGCTGCAAGCAAAGTCAACTCACCGTAGGGAAAGTGTTGGAGGTGTAGGAGATAAGCATGCAGGTCTTGCCGACGGCGCCGTCCCCAACCGTGACGCACTTGATGAACCGAGACGCGCTCATCGGAGTAGATCTACACTTTGTTCTCCTCTGCGCGCTCCACCTCTACCCCGTCCCTCCTCTCTTTGCTTCCCTCCGGCGCCACCCACCTCTACCTCCCTTCGCTCTTCTCTGGAGGCTTCGAGGAGAGCAGAAGCCACTCAGCCAGGTGAGACGGGAGAGAAAGCCAGGAAGGAAGCCCAGGCTGCCCAACCCAACCACGGTTTCCTTCCAATTATGCCACGGCATCTGACTAAATGCATCTCTCCTTCGTTTAATTAAAGTTATTATTTTTCACGCACAATATCTATACATTTGGTCTTGTTTGTATGAGTAATTGTTAGCCTGTTAAAATTTAATTAAGACATTGCACAGGGGTGAAAATTAATCATGTTATATTATCTTCAAACCTCTTTAGTTTAAAAAATAAACTAATTTTTCAAAAGTGGTGAGAATTTTGACAACTTAGTTCATTTTTTAACCTAATTTACACCCTTAATATTGCATTTTAAATTGCTGTTGGGTGTGGTAATTCAGAGGCGGGAATACTTTTCTATTATTAAAAAAATAAATTGTAGCTAGTATTTTCTTCAACTGTTTTTTAAGTTTAGGCAATATAATTAGTTTAAAATTGAACTGGCAGTCAATATGTTATTTGGCTGCTGCTCTCTAAAAGCTATATTGTCGATAAAGATTAAGACAAAATCTCATATCATCTAAGCTATGTTATTATAATCTTTATTGAGATAGTATTAATCTAATTTATAAACATAATTTGGGTGGTGGCGTTTGAAGGTTAAATTATAAAATTCACTCTTTTATTTTTTATCTTATCAATTGATATATTTGCCCATCATTTTTTAAAACAACAGTGACAGAATTGTATAATTAGTTATGAATTATAAAAGGCAAAGTATCTTTTAACATGCATAATCAAATTGTAGCTATTATATAATTCAAATCTATAATATCTATATAATCATCCTCCACTAAGGTTCAAATCTCAATCTTCGTGAAGCCACGTCATCCTCTTTTTTAAACCGTTGGATCTCCACCGATTAGCATGGACCGTTCATTCATTTCATATCCCCTTCCACCACCCCCAGGTCCGTCTTCCCCACTGCTCAGCGCGCCCCTGTGCTGCCTCCCGATCGCACTTGCCCCGCCGCCTTCCTCCCCCGCCCCGTCGCCTCCCCCGCCTCACCGCTTCAGTTCTCACCGCGCCGCCTCCCCTACCAACGCACTGTCTGCCCATCGCCCCACACGCCGCGCAGCGCCTTCTCTCATCCCCGCGCGCCGCCTACCCTACACTGTCTTCTCCCCTCCACCGCCGCCACCCATCCTCTCTCTCTCTCTCTCTCTCTCTCTCTCTCTCTCTCTCTCTCTCTCTCCAGCAGGTGAAGGCCGAGGCGGCCTTATGGACGCCGCGTTCAGAGTGGCGGTCCCCGTCTCAAAGCCTCTCCACGCCGCAGCCCACAGAGGGCAGCTGTGCTGCGCCTGCACCACGCCTGGGAAGCAAGGTACCACCTCGCCCCTCTCTCCTTCACCATGCCTGGGAAGCAAGGTGCCTCCTCGCCCCTCTCTCCTTCAGAATCGGGTGAAAAATAGAGCGTGCTGCACAGTTGAAAACTCTTCTCAAGTTGGTTTGCTTCCTGATTTATGTGCTGCATCTAGATCTGCAGTTACAAGCATACCTTTTTTTTACTTCAATTCAGTCAATGGTGAGGTGCAAATCAAGGAGTATCATCAGTTCAGCAAATCAATTCAGATGCGTCAGGATTTTGCAAATAAGGTACTCCCTTTTCTTTGTGATCTTGCAGGCACTGATTATCACACATACGTAATATTTGTTTCCTAAGGTGCCCGTAGTTTTTTGTGCGTTACAAAAAGAAGAATTCAGTATAGTTGGATTTGGTTGAAGGAATAAAATCGTCATATGTTTGGCCAGGGGATTGTATAATAAACAATGGAGATGGACCAACAGAAAGTGACTATCATCTTACTCGTGTTCATGGAAAGAGATATAGTGCTCATTAGGTTCTCTGTAAGTCCACCTCTCATCTCTCTTGGTTAGTAACATGTGGGCAAATCTAAACACGTGTGGTAATATAAATGGGTTACATCAGTGCATATAGAAATAGGAAAAAACTTAATAATAAGACTACCAATATGATTTCTATGCCCTTAACAAGGTTGTATCATTGATGATGCGGTTGCATCTGATAAGCTTAGCATTGATGATGTGGCTGCATCTGATAAGCCTATTGATTCTGCTATTTTGTCAAGGCTGAAACATTTCTGGGCAATGAACAAGCTCAAGAAGATGGCATTGAGGGTATGGATATTTCCTTGCTACAATGTCTGATGCTGTACTTTCACTTTTTTTTTTTTTGGTTGTTTATTACTACATTACCACTGCTGCTACCACCTTAAAAGTTGATGCTTTTATACTCCATTTCCACATGTCTTGACTTTGCATTCTGTATAAAGGAAGTAGGAACCTTGCTGTTATCTGTTAAAGTCATATGCTTTATTCATCAGTAATATGAGATTCATGTAGAGACTACTTATATACCTCTTAATTCGTGACACCCTGCTTTCTTCTATCTAATTTTCCAGAATATTCATTATGTTTCATTTAGTTTGTTTTGTACCTACAGTAATGTTTGTTCCGATCCATGCTATCAAAGCAGAGCATAATAAATCAGATATGGTGTTGTGGATTAATTCTTTTGCGCTTGTTTCGTCGTTTGTCTGGAAATTAGCTGCAGAAAGCATTTTGTGGACTTTTGATACATCAAAAAGATTGTCCTCAAGATATTCAGATGTGGCTGCTTCCTCAAGCCCGTCCGCTGCAAGCATGATTTGCCTGCTCCCGGCCAAATCAAGCGGCTTCTGCTGCCACTGCCATGCTCCGGCGACCCCGCCGCACTCTTCACCACCTCTCCGTCACTGGATGCTCTGCCTCTGATATCGAGGTGATACCCTTTGCTTTGTAAGGAAGAAGAATTTATTTTTGTTCTGAAAAATCCGCACCGGTGTTCCATCTGTTTAGCTCATAGCTGGTTGCTGTAACAAGCATACTACCAGAGAATTCTCAACTAATAATGAAGTTACCAGAGGCACCGTTTAAGTAATATGTTATTGAAAAAATAGATGGCAAAAAAATAGTTGATTATAAATGCAAAGGTTAAGAGAAGGGATAATCAACTTTTAGTTTTGATTCAAATAATACATATGTATTATATTGGAAGATGTGTAAGTTATCTATTGTTTTATAACCATTTTCTGAATACGAAGAAAAAGTAAATTGGTAAGATTTGAAATATTGTATCTACAGCATAGAGTAGCAGGACGTACTTTGAGTTTGTTAAGTTAGATGGTGATATTATCACATATATTCTCTTATTTCAGTACAAGGGCTATGATTTAGTAATTTACATAGACATAATTTCAGTATGAGCCCTAGATCAAACTCGATTGCGAGGTTTATACTTTATTGAAGCATATTGCATATCTGATACAAGCAGGTTCAGTTCATGATGTTTCAGGTTAGGGCAGATAGAGGTTTCCAATTTATCGGATAGTTTTCTGGCTAGGTTTGCTTTCAAAGAGATCTAACATTTGAAAATTTAATGAATTTACAGTTTTCGTAGGGAAACAAAACGCTTTGCAAACTGAAGTCCATTAGGCAGCATATATGTGTACTTTACATACTGGGTGAGGCTGTAAGGCGCTTTACAAACTGAGTGAGTGATTTTTTTCTCGGCGGATACAAATACAGGCTTATGGCTGTGTTAGGTATCCCAGCTTTGAATTTCCCTTTCTGTACTATTAATTCAAATGAGGCACATGTCAATGTTCCTGATGATTTGAGTTGCTTTGCCTTTTTTACAAGCCCAAGTGTGAGGTTTGTTTCTTTCGTTGACCCATATAGTGATAAAAAACTTCTTCATTTGTACATATCCTATCGATAGTAAATGCTGAAAGTTTTGGTTTGTTGAAATTCTTTGTAGGTGCCTGCACATCTGGTATTAACTGAAATTGCTGGACTTATTAGAGGTGCTCGTGCAGGGGAGGGTTTGGGCAATTCGTTCCAGTCTCATATTCGTGTTGTTGAGGGAATCTTTCATCTTTTGAGTATATTTTTATTCTTTTTTTAACTAATATATGTTAGTTTGAAATATTTAAATCTACTTCTGTTGTGTTGTTATTTGAGCGTCTTATACTTAAGATATCTCATGTATTGCAGCTGTAATACAATACTTATCTTCAACTAAATACAAAATCTAAGGTAATCTCAAAATCATTTTTTCCTCGAGATGCATGCCCAATCTCATTTCAGTTTATATGCTTTGTTCCTGTGTTTCAGTGAAGTGTGGATATGTATATTTGTCAAGAGGACACACTGTTTCCTCATGGATTACTTCTTCAGTTATTTTCCATCTCATTTTCCAATTTTTATTGTTTGGTTCTAACTATTCTTTCAGTTATTTTCCATCTCATTTTTATTGTTTGTAATTTAGAATTTGCATCTTTAAATTAAATGGTTTTTTAAATGTATTTTCATATCACTTTTTAATCATTCAAAAATCCCGGAGAACGCACCGGAGAATCATCTAGTTATCATAAATTGGGTGGTCAAAACACGGCATAAGTTAAAAGTGATGCGTCTTTTATTTCATTATCCATCAATGCAATGAAATCAGGAGGACATAGTCCACTTCAATCAACTTGAATTTCACCTGCTAAAAGAGGAGTATGTTGAATTATCAAGCACAATACACATGAAACCTAAATATCATAATAAAAATTCACATTCTCATTATCAACCAGTCATTTGATACTTCTTCCGATCCCTTTGAAGCTTATTTCTAGGATTTGTTGACCATGACCATGACAAAGCAAGTGCCAGAGAACGAAAACTGAACACTTCTGAAGTATTGCAGCTGAGTGGATTATCATTTAAAGGACACTGAAAATTTGAAGACAACAAACAAGGTGAAAAAGCCTGGTTCCAGACCCAGGAGTTCACTTTCCCGTATGAGCATTCGGTACATATAAAAGTAAATGGGAGCTTAATGCACGAAAACAATGAGAGATTAGCTCAAGGAGTACTAAAAAAGGTGCTAACGGCAGTGGGACTCCCGCAGGTAATAAGAAGCTAAAAAAATGAAGCAGGTGAGATTCCAAATGGAAACCGCTCGAAGAGAGCTAGTACATGCTCAATGTTGATGGCTCTTTCCTGTTACTGGCAGGCAGAGAGGGCTGGGGCTACGTGGCACGCGACCACAATGGGCTTTCCTTGATGGTCAAGCTGGTCAGTTACAGTGGGTTTAGTCAGTTTTACAAGTAGAAGCAACAACATCGCTGGAGGGGCTGAGAGTCTGATCGACGGGCATCATTGGTGAGTCTTGCTGGAGACTGATGAGGTTGTTTTGGGGAGAGCGCGCAACCACATCGAGGGATCTGGATCAAAACTCGGAGTGGAGTCTATTTAAGCTAATTAGATTATGCATGGTTGAAGATTTTGTTTCATGTTCTGTAATAGTGTGCCCACGGACTGGCCTGTAACAGGGTAGTAAATTGTTTCGCTTCTTATGTTGCTTGCATGGTGCCGTTTAACCAGCACATGTTTTATAGTGTTCAACACCTAACTTTGTAACTGGTGTCTGACGATTTGCCTGGCCAAGTGGTTAATGAGAAAATTTCGACTAAGATAACAATTCGATCTCTAACAACTTGGCATTTACGCCACCGTGGTTGTACAATTTTCCGGATCTATCGATTGGAATTGGTATTGTGGAGGCGTCTCCTTGCTTGGTTCATGCATGAACTGAGAGGAGCTAGTAGCACAGCGATCCATATACAGCTAACAGCGCTAGTAGCATATTACAGTTGATACATGCATGAAACGAGAAGATCGAGCTTCATCAAGATTCAAGAGTTGTTGACGCGCCTGCAGTTTGCTCGGACCTCGTGTCCTCCGTTGAGCGCGCCCATCCTCAGCATGGACTTGGCGAAGGCCCTGAAGAAGGCCTCCTGCGACGCGGCGTAGAGCGCGACGAAGGCACGCGTCTTTGGGTGCGTGAGCAGCGCCTCGTCGGAGGACAGCAGGCCCCGCCCCCCCTGCAGCATCCGGTAGTAGGCGTTATCGAAGGCGGCGGAGGTGGAGTCGAGCCCGAAGCCGGCGGCCAGGACGGTGTTGTTGGCGGGGCACGCTCGGCGGAGCGAGGCGGCGAAGGAGGGGTTCAGGGACGGATCCACCGCCGCCTGACCATTGTTACCGTTGATGTGGATGCGGTCCTGGAAGGAGGAGCAGTGGGCGAAGCCGAGCGTATGGCCGCCGGACAGCACCACCAGGTCCTTTGTGGACAGCCCCCGAGCGTGGAACGCCTGCTTGAGCTGGTCGAAGGTGGCCCTGGGGCCCGGCAGCGTCGACGTCTCCCTGACCAGGGACACGCGTCCGTCCCGGCGACCCACGGGCACCACCCACGACGGCCCGCCGGACTGCATTCATCAGTAATGTGGACTTATATGAAATTCCAAGTAGGAGTGAGTACTTGCTACTCTCTGAGCCGCGAGCCTGCACGTGACACAACAAAGCAAGCTGATCTAGCTACAGACGCATGCATGTGACTTATGCTATGCGTGGATGCTGGTATACCTTTGGCTGCTACCAAGGCACTGGACTATGTAATGCCACCTAACTGTTGAGTGGTTATACTGCATATTGCCAACTAATAACTGGACCAATAACGGGACTAAGAATGCAATACCAGCGCAACGGCATCCCTTGCCGCGAAGGCGAGGATGTCGGCGCAGGAGACGACGCCGGGGCAGAGGGCCTCCACGGCCTTCTTGGCGTTGTCGATGACGTAGAAGGCGTGCAGAGACACGTTGGGCGGGCCGTCCTTCTCCGCCGTCACGTTGGCCGTCGAGTCCAGGAGAACGGAGCCGTCGCAGCCCTTGGGTTATGTCGATCGTTGGTCATCAAACACTGTTAATTAGATCTCTGCTGCATGCATACCAAGAGAGACGAAAGAGAATGAAGAGATAGCAGATACCCTGACGAAGCAGTCGTGGAAATGCATGCGGAGGAGCCCTGCCGGCACCGTGCGGTCCTTGGCCATGGCCCGCCTCACCGCCGCCGTCACCGCCGCCTCCGCCCCGGGGCACTTGTCGTCGTAGTAGTCCAGGCTCAGCGCGTCGCCGCCCTGCGTCACCACTACAAGTGCTACCAACAGGGGCGCCACGACTAGTCTGAGACTGAGGCTGGCGGCGGGGTTCGCCGCCATCTTGGTAGCTACGGAGTACTCGCTTGCTAGTACCAGAAAGCAAGAGTGGTGATGATGAGTGGTGTGGCACTCGGCAGACGGCAGGGCATATATGCAGATGCAAATCCGGGCATTGCAGCAGACAAGGCACACTCCACCTGCGGCTTGCTGCTGGAATACAGGTTGTCCAGAGAAGAATAGTGTTACTTACGACTTACTAAATTATCCATATTCTCCGTTCTCAAACAAAATTATCGATATTCTCTGTGTGGGCTAGATCGATCGGCAAAGTGGGGCGACTGTACTTAGTCTTACTCACACACACACACACAGAGAGAGAGAGAGAGAGGACAAAAATGGATTAGCGGGAGATGGGCTGCACAGAAAGAGAGATTAATCGAGATAAATTAATGGAAGAAGATGCCTGCCTCGCACCTAACCATGCGTGCATACAAACATATGCATACGAGCCCCATCCGGACTTATGCAGAAGTGTCACGTGCTCCGCCATGGGCACTGCGGTCCGGGTGAGCTGCGGGACTTAGTGCATCACAATCGGACTAGGGTAAATTTTTTATTAACCATAGAAAAAATTTATATTTTTTATCAGTTATTTAAAATTTTAAATTTTTTTATCAACTATTAATATTAAAAAAAAATTATTCACCATTTTTATACATTTAGAGATTTGAAAAAGATTTTTTACCTTTATTTCAATTTCTCTTTATCATTGCTCCTTTTAGTGAATGTTGTTTGGTTTTGAAGCATCTAAAATTTCACAAAGAAAAAAGTTCACTTACAATTCAAATTTAATCTGAATCATTTTATTTTCTTTTAAGTTCGTGTGCTATAATATGAATTTGTAAGATAGGATTGATTCCTATAACATTTAGTAACGAGGAAACTCGGTAAAAAATGATTGATGAGTAAACAAGTTATTTTTAAACCTCTAAATATATAAGAGTGACGAATAAAAAAAATTAACATTAGTGATTGATAAGAAAATTCAAACTACAAATCTTTTGAATCTTTTGAATGGCTAATAAGAAATTGACCCATTGAAATATAATGTTAGTTACTCCCTCCGTTCACAAATATATGTCACTCTAGTTTTCAAAATTTGTTTCTCAATACATACACATTTCTCTCTTTTCAATACATTTTCTCTTTTTTTAATAAATATTTATCTCTTTTCTCTTTGTTTTTTGCGTACCATACATTTTTTATTTTTTTTAATTCTCGTGTTTATAGCTAGAATGAGTCGTAAAAGTAAACAGAGAGAGTAATAAATAAATAGAAATTTAATCCGATTCGACACAGCTAGTTTAATTTTTTCAGCTCGTTATCAGACCACCTATGACAATCCACTCATCATACTTTCATCAATTTTAAATAAAAAGAAGTCATTTGGGCAATGTTTTAGTCAAACATCGAAAATATAAATTATATATAATTTTTATTTGTTAGTTTAGACATGTGAAAAGCATATGATTACTTTCATAAACGTATAGATACATCACTTTTAATAAATTTTTTTATAAATTATAAAGTCAAGTTATATTTTGTAGATCATATTATTGTCAAAATGACATCTTGATTGGAGTTTATTTTAAAAAATATGTAGGCCCCCTTTACAACAAATTTTTTTTTTGATTTTTATATTTTTTCTGTGAAATTGAATTAAATTTCCTGTGAGAATACTACGAAAATCTTTCGTTTCAAAGAGGCTGTATACGTTTATAAAATTAAACTAAGTTACAAAGAGTTCTAAATATTAGATCTGAGACCGAGAGAAAGACAGGATGGTTGGATATCGATCCACCAGTCACCAGGTGAGCTCACGCACAGTAGAAGAGGAGTCGCATTCAAGTCTGTCTGGTGTTGTGGTCGCCTCATCGACCCTACACGTTCGTTCCATTTCCACCCAACAAGAAGCGGGTTCTCGGCGGGGAGAGGTGAGGTGAGGAGAGAAGCTGCAGAGCAAAAGCCTGATTCAGTGGCCGTAGATGTCTTCGAGCCCGCAGCTGAGCTTGAGCGGCTGCAGCTCGCTCTTCTCCCTCTCCAGCTCCAGCTCCGGCCGCGACAACGACAGCGCTGCCGCCGCTCCCGCCATGCCTCCGCTGCCCCCGCGACAACCTATGCTGTCGCTTAGCGTCGGCGGCGGCGGCGGCGACGATGTGGAGGAGGAGGAGGGGGAGGAGTATCGACTGGGCGGCCTGGATCTGCAGCTGATGGGCGGCGGCGGCAGTAGCTGCGACGGCGACGACGAGCGCAAGACCATCCGAATGATGAAGAACAGGGAGTCTGCACTCCGCTCCAGGGCGAGGAAGAGGGTACGTACCTGACCTGAGCAGAGCTGCTGAATTCACTTGAGTTCATGCCTCACTCGGTGTTTTACTGATTCTGCTGGGCATGCTCTTGGATTTCAGGCGTATGTGCAAGAGCTAGAGAAGGAGGTCCGTCGCCTGGTGAATGAGAACCTCAAGCTCAAAAGGCAGTGCAAACAGGTAAGAATCTCTCTTTCTTTATTTCTTCACTAAATTACATAAAACTAAACATATGATAAATTTATCATAAAATTACAAATTTAAACCATAATTTCACAAAAATGTAGATTTGTATCAATTTATTAAAAAATTATACATTTTAGAGATGTTGCTCATGAACCTAAAAAATGTGGCCGACTTCAAATGTATGAAGAACAACTATTAAATTTAAATCTATACTTTTTTGATAAATTCAACACAAAATCGGTTGTAACTTAAATCTGTCGTTTTGTAGTTTTGTGAAATTTTTTTTTCTTTGTTGAGTTGGTAATTTATTCAGCTCCGTCCACACCAAGCCAATCATTAGTTAGCACATGGTTTAGCCCATTCCGATTTACTACTACTTATTATTATTAGGCATATTTTAAAGTAGGTCTAAATCATTATGGACCATCCATTTGCTTAAATCTCGAGGATTAATTGGTCTTTTACCTTGTAAGAGGTAA
>BCLH01003532.1:0-27825 GCA_001602315.1 Zoysia pacifica
CCTTCAGTAGGTTACCATTCAGATGTAAATTATGATTTTTCTATTGTATTTCACTCATTAAAAATGAATAGTTTATGATATAATGTTGCTGCATATGTTCAAAACTCTTGCTGAGAGCTTTTATGTTCTGTTTTGCTTTCATTGGACTGTACTATTTATTGCCTAGAAGACATGCCCCATTTTGCTATCTTTGTTATCCCTCAGGTCTATCTTAATTTATGAGACAAGTACTTTTTCCCTACTAACTTACCTTGTAAAGTTACAAACAGATATCAGGAACTCTTTATTAGCTTTTTTTGTCCAAAAGAATTGTTCATGTTGAGGCAATCAGGAACCACGCTAAAGAAAGGAATGCACCTAACATGTCCCATGCATTCTGGTATAATTATACACTGCAACTCGGACAAAACATATCTTTCTTATGAGCAGAATTAGAATGTTCATATTGTTGATGCCGAAATCGGGTCCGGGCTAACACACCGCTCGCACATCCATGTGCGGAAACGCTGGAGCTTCTTCAACGCTGGGTTTAGACAGCAGCTAGACAACCTCACCTCGAGAGGGACCCCGTCAGAGAAGGATCGTCTTAGGGTTGATCCGGGCTTGCTCAAGCCAGCCGGATCGCCTTCGGTCATCGCCAGGACGAAGGAAAAACAGTAAAATAGGGTCGAGTGAGGGGATTAAGGATTAGAGAGACAAAAACGTAAAGGCAAATGATAGGTTCGATTGGGATATCCCTCAACCAGTCATGAGCCTCTATTTCGTAGAGGTGAGATGGTCTTATTCCGCAGGGCAACTGATCTCTCAACTTAGAAAAGAAATTAAAATTAATATGCTAAAAACCATCATAAATTAACACTACCGAAGTGTCCGGTAAAATGTCGGATACTCCGGGGACCGGAGTGTCCATTGTGTAAATTCGTGAACCCGAGAGAGCTCACCAGACAGTTCGATATTGTGCCGGACATTCCGGTGGGTTTCATGCCCCTACTCGAGACGGCTTGCCGAACACTCTGGCTTGATGCTGGATACTCTGGTGGGCTATGTGCCCCAACCCGAGAGGGCCTACCGGATTCTCTAGCACTATACCGGACTCTCCGGTGGGTCAGACGCCCCAAACCTGAGAGGGCTTACTAGATACTCCGGCAACATACCGGACACTCCGATGGCTCTGATTTTTGGGAGTCAACATATGCCCTCCTATTTTTTTGTGAAGTTCCTACACCATAAAAAATTCTAAGCACCCAAAAACCCCTAAGGGCGATGGTCCTCCCGACTCATCGTCCATCGTATCATTTTTTGGCAATGATACTTCATATCGGCCGTTCTCTTCTCTTATGTTTCTTGCCATACACTCAGATGATACTTTTTCACATATCACCCGTTAAGGGCCTAGGTAATGACTCGCCTCAGATATCTTCCAACATATATATATATTTCCGGCAATGACTTTTACCACTCTATATGGTCCTTCCCACCTAAGAGACCATTTCTCGAACTTACTGCATCTTAAGCCTACGGGCAGAATAGTTTTCCACACTAATTCACCCACTGGAAAAGTTTTAACTTTCACCTTCTTGTTGTAAGCTCTAGCAACTCTTGCCTTATTTTTCTTAATTTCCTTCAAGGCACTCAAACGCCTATCGGTGACCTCATCAACATTGTCTAGCATTAAAGTCCTATACTCATCGGTGGATAAGTCATTTTATTTAGCTAATCTTAGAGCTCTTAGATTTACCTCGACGAGTAAAACGGCCTCTTGTCCATACACAAGTTTATAACATGTTACCTTAGTTGCCTTGTGCCTAGATACCCGATGAGCCCATAAAGCTCCTATAAGACTTCATGCCATCTTTTGGGATGGTCCTCTATCTTTTTCTTAATGAGTTTGATCCGTTTTATTACTAGACTTGGCCTGACCATTGGTCTGAGCATAATATAGAGATGAATTGAGTATCCTAATCTTGTAGGATTCGACAAACTCTTTAACATGACCGGACATAAAGGAGGTACCTTGGTTGGTAGTTAAAGTTTGCGGTATACCGAATCTATGAATAATATGTTCGGTAAGGAACTCAATTACCTTTTTGTGCGTCATATTCTTGAGAGTCATCCTTTCGGTCCATTTGGTAAAGTAATCCGTTGCTACTAATATGAAGCGGTGCCCCTTCGAAGAGAGAGGATATATTTGCCCTACAATGTCTAATCCCCATCCTCGAAATGGCCATAGCTTTGTGATGGGGTTCATCATGGCAGCGGGTGCCAACTGAAAATTTTTAAACCTTTGGCACTCTTCGCATCCTTTGTAGTAAGAATAGTGTAAGCTTCATGACCTTTGAAGTCTTCTAAAAGGTATGAATTGATTTTGGTGATTGAATGAACAACCATAGGTAACGGTTGTGTTGCAGGTACAACTCGCTAATTCTACATCAACATAGTGGGCTTCCTCAGTGGATGACAAGGGCGAACCCTATAAGAGGAGTTGTCGGGCTTCGAAGAACCAAAGCTAAGGACTAGCTAGAGAGTCCATAGGAACGTCGGTACTATTAAAGGGGTAAGGTCATTTGTCTCTTATCATAAAGTGTTAGAGAGTGTGAATGCTCCTTAGATTCTCAGAAAGCATTAAAGACAGCAGAGAAAGCGGAGTCAAAGACCGAAGCTCAAGAACCAGCTAAAGACTCAGTCATCGGACAGTCTGGTGAGCCCTAGAGGAGCCAGTCTAGAGAGAGGTGCTCTCTGGAGTTGACGTAGAGCAGTCACTGAACAATTCGTCGGTGCAACAACCGGACAGTCCGGTGAGCCAGAAGCTGAAGTCCAAAGAAAGTATCTCTAGGAGTCCAAAACTGAAAGTCACCGGACAGTCCGGTGTCCTATGGAATGGATTCCAGAGAGGGTTTTCCTGGCAAAGAAGAAAGATGGGTCACTGGATAGTTCGGTGGTCCAGTCATCGGACAGTCCGGTGATTGCATAAAGCAGTCAGCTTTATGACATCACGTCTCAATGGTTGTTTCTAGGCTTGGAGCCTATTTAAACTGTGGAGAGAGACATTTTTCAGGGTGCCCTTGATCGAAATTGCTGGAGCCAAGTTGTGAGAGGCCAAGGGACACCACCAAGAGAGCAAATTGCATGATTGGAGATCTTTGGTGCTAGTAGGAGAGTGACAAAAAGCATTCATACACTTTTAGAGTTTGTAGGGCTTGAGAGGAGTGATCTTTGCCTATTACTCTTGGTGTGGACAGCCTAGACCAGCTAGGAGTCAGTGCTCAAGCTTTCGAGGAGATTGTGGAGGATGTCGCCAAGTTTGTACGCGGTTTCGGGTCCCCGCTCGAAAGGGACACCAAGAGGGTGCGCCCGAGTCTTGAAAGCTTGCCGTAGCGCTTGAGTATTGTGTGCAACAGCTGGGCCGCTGGTGTCTTCACTCCAAGAGTGAAGCGTACTCTTGTGAGCATCGTATCGAGAACGATGGGTGGGACGGAACTCTGACGAGAGTGGTCCAACGAGGATTAGAAGAAGGCACCTATCTTTTGCGACCTCGAGAAAAAATCACTGAGCACTCTCTATCTCACTCTCTTTACTTACCGCATTTACTTATCATTTGAGTAGTGTGATAGGTTGTTCTTTGATTCCTCTTTGTGGCTATCGTGCTAGTGCTTGCTTGTTGTTATTTTTATATCACTAGCTTTGTTAGGGGTCTTGGCCTACTAGATTTATTTAGGTTTGCTTCCGTTGAGGTCAAGTCTTGTAGTATAAGTTCGTAGCAAAATTAGTGCTATAAGTTCACCGATTCAACCTCCCCTTCTTGGTGTCTTTGATCCTTACAAGTGATATCAGAGCAAAGTGCTCATTTTCGGGCTTTACCGCCTTGAGTAAGGATGCCGAATGGGATGGAGACTCCGCTCATATTCAATGGGAAAGCATGGCAAGTTACTAACAATGCTACGAATGGGAATGAAACACTTAAATCCCATTTTCATTAAATACAATGCTAAAGCCCAGAATGCTATGTTTGGATGCATCTCAAAAAATATCTTCTCTAGAATCATCGCATCATCCACCGCGTATGAAATTTGGGTCCAATTGTAAAACATCCATGAGGGCTTCTCCGAGGCCAAGAAAGAGCGTTATTATGTTCTTAAGAACAAATATGATTCCATCACTATGCAACCTCACAAAAAAGGTAATGATGTTTATTCTCGTTTGTATGTAGTGGTGGAGAAAATTAATGCCTTAGGCCTCAAGGATAAAATTGATGATGTAGAAATCATGATGAAGCTCTTAAGGATATTGCCGCCTAGCTACAACTCTATCGTCACATGTCTCTTTCAAGCAAACTTGGCTACTCTCACCATTGACGTCATGCTAGGCAAGCTCACGGCCTATGAGGGGTACATGTTAGGCAGCTCCACCAACTCTTTATTGCCCAAGAATCTTGCCCTTCAAGTTGATCAAGAATCACCCAATGGCAAGAACAAGAAGAAGAAGGTCGAGGAAGATTAGGATGAGGAGAGCGATAATGAGGACCTTGCGCTCTTGATGAAGAAGCCATTTCACAAGGAAAGACCCTCATCTTTCAAGAGGAGCTTCGGGTGCTTCAATTGTGGTAAAAAAGGCCATTTTTCTAAGGAGTGTCCCAAGCTCAAGAAGGAGAACAAGAAGGAAGCCTCTAGTGAGAGTAATGATGAAGAACGCAAATCAAAGAGAAAATTCAAGAAAAAATTCTTTGTCAAGGAGAGCAAGAGAAAAGAGAAGAAGAAATCCCTACACAAAGGCTATATTGTTGGTGAATGGCTCACTGATGATGATTCGGATTTTTCATCTTCAAGCGAAGAAGAGTTCGGGGGTATTGCCATGATTAGCTCCATCAATGAGCTACCATCACCTCCTCTATGCTTGATGGTCCATAGTTTTGAGGGCTTCATTGATGAGGAAATTGATCTTAAGGAAGAGTAGGAGAGCAATGATGATGAAGATGGTGGACCAAGGTACAACGATCTTGTCCTCTTCCTCGAGAAGGCCAACAAGACTATCATCAAAAAGTCCAAGAAGATTGAGGTGGTAATCAAGGAGCATGAACTGGTGATATTCCTGTTAGCTTCATGACCATTGAAGTCCCTCAAAGGTATGAATAATTTTGGTGATTGAGTGAGAACCATGAACTAACTCATTGGATGCAGGTTTATCAACACTATTCTACACTTCTACGAGTTGGTTGCTGCAAGGATGTTCGTGTCCCCGGAGTGTTTCCAAGGAGGTTGCTGGTTCAAGGCTAAGGATGAATTAGAGCCTTGTGTAGCTTAGTTTTAGGCCTTGTGTCTATAGGAAACATCGGTACTATTAAGAGGGGTCGGGTCACTCGTCTCTGTTTTACAAGAATTAGGCAGTGTGGATGCTCTAAGTTCTATGAGGCACTTGAGTGATCAGTGGAAGCTTGAAGATGTCAAAGATTGTAGCCGGAAGCCTGAAAATCTTGAAGCAGTCAAAGTTCAGCAGCTAGAGAGGTCACTAGACAGTTCGTCGGTGTCACCAGACAGTCCGCTGAGGGTCGCAGCTAGGAGTCCAAAGAAGATATTTTCTAGAAGTAGTGAAGCTGGAGTTACCGAACAGTCCGAAGGAGTCACCGGACAATCTAGTAAGTACAGGAGCTCGAAGTCAAGAGAGAGAGAGGAGCTCTCTGGAGTCATCAGGAAGAAGTCACCGAACAGTCCTTCGGTCAGTGACCGAACAATCCGATGAGCCCCAGAGAAGGTGTCCAGAAGAGGTGTCTCTAGAATTACAAAAGAGAAGTTCACCGAAGAGTCCGGTGATGGTATGAACCGGACAGTCTGATGTCGCATGAAGTGGATTCTAGAGAGGATGTTTTTTGCCAGGAGAAGACCAGGAGTAACCGGACAGTCTGGTGACTGCAAATTGCAGATAGCTTTTTGGCAACGGCTCTTAACAGTTGTTTCAGGGCTTGAGACCAATTTAAACCGTTGGGGGAGCTGTTGTGGGGCTTGCTCGAGGTCAGAACAGTTGAAGATCATTTGTTGTGAGCCAAAGTTCATCAAGGGAGTACAAGAGAGCATCTAATGAGATTTTGAGTGCTTGTGAAGAGTAGCAAAGAGCATCCGCGCATTCCTAGAGCGTGTGAGGCTGAGAGGAGTCTATTCAGCTTGTTACTCATGGTTTATGGCAGTCTAAACCGGTTAGACGTTATTGTCCGAACTTTCAAAGAGATTGTGAAAGTCGACATCAAGTTTATACGCGGTTCCGAGTCCTTCGCCTGAAAGAAACACCAAGAGTGAGCGCCCGAGCCTTAGAGGCTTGCTCTAGCATTTGGGTATTGTTTGCTATAGCCAGGGCACCCGTGTGTTCACTTCAAGAGTGAAGCGTATACTTGTGAGCATCATTCTGAGAACGACGGAAGGAACCAAGACTCCGACGAGAGTGGTTCAACGAGAATTAGGGGAAGGTGCCATTCTTCTGAGACATCAGGAAAAATCGCTGAGCATCTCTATCACCTCTCTCTTTACTTATTGCATTTACATTCTTGCAAGTAGTGTGATAGGTTGTTTAGTTGCTTCTCTTGGTGGCTCTCGTGCCTAATTGGGTACTAGCTTGATAGGTTGTCTTCTAGCTTGTTTTACTCTTCTCTAGACCTTTTTGCTAGGAGTTGTATGCTAGTATTGCTAGAAACTAGGAAGAGAAAGAATTGGGTCTAGTAGTGTAAGTGCCCGTCCCCTTTTCAGTCACTTGATTTTTTCAAGTGGTATCAGATCCAAGTGCTCAAATTAGGGCTTAATCGCCTTTGAGAAGTGATCAGAAGTGATGGAGACAAGTTCTTCATCGAGGTCCGGTTGTGGCTCATAGAAGGATGCTTGCTAAGCTACCTATGTGCCACAAAACCGGAGAATTCGCGTGCTAACATGAACAACTCTTCAAACTTTTCATCTAGAAACTCTTTAAATGCTATTATGAATGACAATCTTATTTACCTTCAGCTCATAGGTGCCTACACTCACTTTAGAACTCTTGATGGTGAATCTATAAGTGCTACCATGCTAAGATTGTGTGATCTTGTTGATAAGATCAACTCCTTTGATGGAGCACTTAAGATCTCTCATGATAAATCTATCAAGAAGTTCCTCCCGCAAGATTTGTAACTCTTGTGTCTCTCATGAAGCTTCATCTAAGAAGGAGAATCTAAATCTTCCACCTCAAGAAAGATCATTGAAGTGCATGCTCATCACACCCTTGAGCTCACGGTTTGCATAGACTCTACCTCTACTAGCTCTCATTCACTTTTTGTTGATAATGCTATTACTAGTAGCTCGCTAGAAGAATCTTATGAAGTTCTATGTGATGAGTATGATAACATTGTTGTTTTACCTAGTGAAACTCCAAAAGATTTGTGCACTCGCATTGATAATCTTGTGGGTTGGATCAACTCTTATGAGAAGCGGCATATCACTATTGATGAAGCAAGCAAGAAGCAAATTGACACATGGAAGTATCATCTCAAGTGCTTTGAGGAACAAAATTCCCCTCAAGAAGTTGCTCTTATTGTTGAGGTCAGTCCTAATAAATCTAGCAATGCTTTAGATACTAACACCTCATGTCTCATGGCTTCTTGCAAGGTGAATTACTAGAATGGTGGCAAGCATTGGGTTCTTGACAGTGGTTGTACTCAACACTTGACCGGCAATCACAAGATGTTCTCCACCATCAAGGAAGATGATATAGACAAAGTGACTTTTAGAGACAATTTCAAAGGAAGAGTCAAGAGATTGGGCAAGGTCGTCATATCTAAAAATTTGACAATCTCTAATATCATGCTAGTGGAGTCATTGAGTTTCAACCTACTCTCTGTTGCTCAATTATGTGATTTTGATTTCACTTGTTTCTTCAATGATAAAGGAGCTAAATTGATCAACAAATCATTGGGCCTCACTTTCAATGATTTTGTTTTCTCTTCAACTGAAGTTGCTCCTTAAACTTGTCTCATTGCTAAGTCTTCCAAAGGATGGTTGTGGCACAGGAGGCATGCTCATATTGGAATGGATCAATTGAAGAAAGTCACCAAGAAGGGCTTAATTCTTGGAATCCAAGATGTCAAGCGAAAAAGCAAGTTGCAACTCTTCAACCGTGCAAGACCATTATGTCAACCTCAAGACCTCTAGAACTTCTCCATATTGATCTCTTTGGTCCAACTACCTACAAAAGTCTTGGGGGAAGTCTCTATTGCATGGTGATTGTTGATAACTTCTCCCGGTATACATGGACCATCTTTCTAGAAGACAAGGCTCAAGCTATCTCGAATTTCAAGAAGTTTTCTAAGAGAGCTCAAAATGAATTTGAAGCTAAGATCAAGAAGGTTAGAAGTGATAATGAGACGGAGTTCAAGAACTCTATCATTGAGGAATATTGTGATGATCTTGGCATCAAGCATGAATTTTCGGCTACCTACACCCCGAAGCAAAATGGTATTGTTAAGAGAAAAAATAGGACTCTCATCACTCTTGCTAGAGCTATGTTGGATGAATATGGGACTCTGAAGAGATTTTGGGCTGAAGCCATTAACACAGCATGCTATACTTCAAACTGTGTTTATCTACATCGCCTCTTGAAGAAGACTCCTTATGAGCTATGCTATTGGTGGGAAGGAAGCCAAATGTGGGTTATTTTTGACTCTTTGGATGCAAATGCTATATCTTTAAGAAGAGGAAGAGGCTTGATAAGTTTAAGAAGAGGACCGACATTGGATTTCTCATTGGATATTTTGGTAACTCTAAAGCTTATCGTGTTTTTAATACAACTATCAGATTTGTTAAGGAATAATGTGATGTGCAATTTGATGAAACTAATGGTTCTCAAGAGAACAAAGAATCTTATAGTTGTGAAGTAGATGATGACGAACCCTTGGAGGAGGCAATGCGAAAGATGCCCGCAGGAGAGGTTCTACCAAGCGAAGATGACTCTTCAACTCCATCTCCGAAAGACTCCTCCACGACTCTACAGGAGAACACTACATCAACAACTCAAGTGGAAGAATCATCTAGTGTTCATACACCAAGAGAATCACCTCAAGTGCCTTCTACCCCAAGCTATCAAGGATCGCCTACATCAAGTGGTACACCACCATGTCCAACAATGACATCAAGAATTGAAGAAGATTGCAGCTCTCCTCTTCATCTACAAGACACCGTCATCTCCAAGGAGCAAGCCATACAAGATGCTCAAGACGTCTCTCCACTGCAAGCACCACGAAAAGAGGCTTCAAAGAGGCACAAACCCATTCTTCGAGCTCACAAAAGTGACTTGTCATTGGGAGTCCCTCTCAAGGGTTAAAGACTAGTAGAAATCAATATAAGCCAAATTATACTAATGATACTAATGATGATGCGGCTAACATTTCTTGTGAGAATTTCTCTTTTGTGTCTTTAATACATCCTAAGAACATCGATGAAGCACCGGAAGATCACAAATGGATGTTGGCTATGCAAGAGGAGCTTAACAACTTCGAGCGAAATCAAGTATGGGAGTTGGTGAAGAGACCAAAGGACAAGAACATTATTAGTGCCAAGTGTGTCTTCAGGAACAAGCAAGATGAGAACGAAAATGTCGTGAGGAACAAAGCAAGGCTCATTGCCAAGGGTTATTCTCAAGTTGAAGGGCGGACTTTGATGAGACATTTGCCCCGTGGCTCGGCTTGAGTCTATTCGAACCTTGCTCGCTTATGCTTCACATTTTAACTTCAAATTATATCAAATAGATGTGAAGAGTGTATTTCTTAACGGCTATATTAATGAGCAGGTTTATGTTGAGCAACCACCTGGCTTCGAGGATCTCAGGCATCCCGATCATGTCTTCAAGTTGAAAAAGGCATTGTATGGTCTCAAACAAGCACCAAGGGCCTAGTATGAGTGGCTAAGAGATTTCCTCACTGACAAGGGCTTCAAGATAGGGAGTATTGATAACACTTTCTTTATTAAACATGTTGATGATGATCTCTTTATTTGTCAAATATATGTGGATGATATTATCTTTAGTTCTACCAATGAAGCTTATAATGCTGAATTTTGTGATCTAATGGCCAAAGAATTTGAGATGTCCATGATAGGTGAGCTCCATTTGTTCCTAGGATTCCATGTCAAGCAAATGAAGAATGGAACATTCATCTATCAAGAGAAGTACACAAGAGATCTCCTCAAGCTCTTCGGAATGGAGAATTCAAAGCCAATCAAAACTCCAATGGCCACAAATGGTATTCTTGGCCCGGATGAGAGTGGTAAATCGGCTGATAAAAAGCTATATCGATCTATGATTGGTTCTCTATTATATCTTACCGCTTCTCACCCGGATATTATGTTTAGTGTATGCTTTTGTGCTCGTTATCAAGCTAACCATAAAGAATCTCATCTCAAGGCTGTCAAAAAGATTCTTAGGTATCTCAAGTATACACCTACTATGGGCGTTTGGTATCCAAAGGATGGAAGCTTTGATCTTGTTGGCTACTCCAATTTGGACTTCGCCGATTGCGAAGTGAGTAGAAAGAGCACCTCCGATGGATGTCAATTTCTTGGGGGATCATTGGATGCTTGGAGCTCTAAGAAACAAAATGCCAAGGCTCTTTCAATGGCCGAAGCGGAGTATATGGCAGCCGGTGCTTATTGTGCTTAGCTTCTCTACATGAAGCAAACTCTCATGGACTATGGATGGGTATACAATCAAATTCCTCTTTATTGTGATAGTGAGAGTGCAATCAATTTGGCACTTCATAAGGGTAATCATGAGCATGCTAAATATATTGAGGTCAAGCATCACTTTATAGGGGATCATGCTGCCAAGAAAGATATCGAGCTTATAAGTGTGAGGACAATTGATCAACTGGCCGACATATTCATGAAGCCCTTTGATGAGAAGAATTTCAACAGGCTAAGAGGAGAGCTCAATATCCTTTGATCTTTCGGACTTCACTTCAGTAACCTCCAAAGCTTAGCATTTTCTTTGTATATACTTGCTTGCTTGTGTTTGCTTTGTTTTTGTTGTTCTTGTTTTGTAGGACCGTCATCTAACCCTTTCAAGATAGCATTGATCATGGAAAGCTTGGGAAGAATGATCACAGGGTGCCCAAGGCAAGAAGATGAGGGTCATTGTGAGCAAGCTTGGAGGGGATTCAAATGTGACGAGGGTATTTCTTTTCTAGTCCTTCTTCATCATGAGCATGCATCTTTTATTCTTGTTTTTTCATTCATGTGCATTTCATGCATTGCATTTAGTGTCTTGATGTCAAGCACAGGTCTAGGGGGAGTTACTCATAAGCAGTATAAGTTGATTACTCCTAGACTCCTTCATAGCAATTGTGAGCTTCATGCCATTGAATCACGATCTTTTGAGCTCTAAGGTTAAATCTATTTACGCGGCTCAAAGACTATAATTCATACATTTCCATATGCATCACTAACCCCTTTCTTGTTGAGAGAAGAGGAAGTTTCTTTGATAAACATTTTTGTAGGATGGATGCTTACTCGAGGGGAAGAAGGAGCTTTGAACCAAGAAAACAAACAAGACACAAGGAGATAATAAGCAAGAAACAAATCGAAGAAGGGAATCATAAAGACCGGTGATATTATTTTATATCTCATAATTATTATTCTAGTGTATTCTCCTTCTTTGTGGCTTTCCTTTTTGGTTGATAGATGACAAAGGAGGAGAGAAATAGAAGTGAAGATGATAGAGCGTCAAGAAATCAAATGAAGATGATGAGAGACGTGAAGATGATCAAGGAAGAAAATAATAATCAACGAAGCTATTGAAGACTAGGGAGAGTTGAAGCTGTCAAGGACCAAAAAGGGAGTAATCTTTCCTACTCCTCTAAATCCGTTGATTACTACCCTTTGCTCTCTACTCATCTTGTGATTATTCTATATTTATAGGAGACGGGTAGAGGGAACCGAAGATTTGAAGATGAATGAAGTCACATTCAAGAAAACCAATCAAATTTAAGACTATGAAGATAGTAAGCAATGCAACAATTGAGGGGGAGCTCCGAAGCTAAGCTAAGGTATGAAACCTCGTGAAATTTGTGGACTTCTTGGTAAGAGATGGTAAAACAACTTGTGTCTATCCCTTTCATTTAAGGTTGTCTCGTGCTTCTGTTCCTATTTTTTGTATCATCTCGCTCATTTGCATCATGGTTGTCATTAATCTCCAAAAAGGGAGAGATTGTTAGCTTCATGACCATTGAAGTCCCTCAAAGGTATGAATAATTTTGGTGATTGAGTGAGAACCATGAACTAACTCATTGGATGCAGATTTATCAACGCTATTCTACACTTCTATGAGTTGGTTGCTGCAAGGATGTTCGTGTCCCCGGAGTGTTTCTTAGGAGGTTGCTGGTTCAAGGCTAAGGATGAATTAGAGCCTTGTGTAGCTTAGTTTTAGGCCTTGTGTCTTTATGAAACACCGGTACTATTAAGAGAGGTCGGATCACTCGTCTCTATTTTACAAGAATTAAGGAGTGTGGATGCTCTAGGTTCTTTGAGGCACTTGAGTGATCAGTGGAAGCTTGAACATGTCAAGGATTGTAGCCGAAACCCTGAAGATCTTGAGGCAGTCAAAGTTCAGCAGCTGGAGAGGTCACCGGACAGTCCGTTGGTGCCACCGGACAGTCCGGTGAGGATCACAGCTAGGAGTCCAGAGAAGATGTTTTCTAGAAGCAGTGAAGCTTCTAGAGAGAGGTGCTCTCTGGAGTCATCAGGAAGAAGTCACAGGACAGTTCGTTGGTCAGTGACCGGACAGTCCGATGAGCCTCGGAGGAGGTGCCCAGAAGAGGTGTCTCTGGAATTCCAAAAGAGAAGTTCACCGGATAGTCTGGTGATGGTATGAACCAAACAGTTCGATGTCGCATGAAGTGGACTCCAGAGAGGATGTTTTCTGCTAGGAGAAGACCAGGAGTCAACAGACAATCTGGTGGTCCTAGCCACCAAATAGTCCGGTGACTACAAAATGCAGACAACTTTTTGACAACCGCTCTTAACAGTTGTTTCAAGGCTTGGGGCCTATTTAAACCGTCAGGGGAGCTGTTGTGGAGCTTGTTCGTTGTCAGAACAGTTGGAAGATCATTCGTTGTGAGCCAAAGTTCATCAAGAGAGCACAAGAGAGCATCTAATGAGATCTTGAGTGCTTGTGAAGAGTAGCAAAGAGCATCCACGCATTCCTAGAGCTTATGAGGCTGAGAGAAGTGTATTTGGCTTGTTACTCTTGGTCTATGGAAGCCTAGACCGGTTAGACATCGTTATCTGAGCTTTTGAGGAGATTGTGGAAGTCGACATCAAGTTTGTATGCGATTCTGAGTCCTCCGCTTGAAAGAGACACCAAGAGTGAACTCTCGAGCCTTGTAGGCTTGCTCTAGTGCTTGGGTATTGTTTGCTACAGTCGGACCGCCGGTGTCTTTACTCCGAGAGTGAAACGTACCCTTGTGAGCATCGTTGCAAGAACAACGGGCGTAACCAAGACTCCGACGAGAGTGGTTTAACGAGGATTAGAAAAATTAGGGAAAGGCGTCATCCTTCTGAGACCTAAAAAAAATCACTGAGCATCTCTATCACCTCTCTCTTTACTTATTACATTTACAGTATTGCAAGTAGTGTGATGGGTTGTTTAGTTGCTTCTCTTGGTGGCTCTTGTACCTGATTGTGTACTAGCTTGATAGGTTGTCTTCTAGCTTGTTTTACTCTTCTTTAGACCTTTTTGCTAGGAGTTGTATGCTAGTTTTGTTAGAAACTTAGAAGAGAAAGAATTGGGTCTTGTAGTGTAAGTGCCCAATTCAACCCCCTTTTCAGTCACTTGATCCTTTCAATTCCAAGTTTGAGAACTTGAGGGGGAGCTCAAGGCACTTAAGCACTCTCATAGTATTCTACGTGAGTCCTATGAGGATCTCAAAGCGAGACACGAAGAGCTAAATGAAAAGCATAATGCATTGGTGCACTACGAAGCTCTTGATCCTGACTCTCTTCTTAACTCCTCTAAGCATTTAAATGAAGCTTCTACTTCTTATAATCTAACTCTCTCCATAGAGAGTACTACTTTTGAGCCATCGATTTTGAAGGAATACATGAAGTTCAAGGAGAGAAAGGTCGTGATGGATGCATTTGAGCGGCTTACTTCAAGAAGTCATGTTCAAAAGAAAATCCTAAGCAACAACCTCATTAGCAACCACAATCACAAGGGCTTTAGATTATATCCTTCCTCTATCAATATCATTGGCAACCAAGATGAGATCTCTGAATGGATAGTCCCACTCATGACGGATGATTACTATTGCGAGAAGTGTTGTCTTGATGGTCACCGCTCTAAGGATTGTCCCAAGGTGAGCGAGCCTTAGATTATGTCTAACGCTAACCTTTTTTATGAGGATGTGCACTACAAGCTTTTCAGGGATAAGGATGAAAAAGTGAGGGCCAAGCCGCTCGAACTACCAAATGACAAGAAGACAACCAAGAAGATATGGGTCTCCAAGGTGATCGTGGACCGAGAGAGGAAGCAAAAACTCTCTTAGGTTTCCAAGAAGAAGTGAAGGGGCCTAAGTGGTGGATTGTGAAGCGAATTGGAGATTCTCGAAGTCCACCACATGTTAATCGAGCTACATCGCCAATCTACTCATCAAAGAGGTTATTCTTGTACATAGTAGAGTAGGTTTCTTTTCTTGCAATGCTTTGTAGATAGGACTCCTCCATGGACTAGATGTTTGCACTATCATACATCATGTGGAAAAAAATAAAAGAAAAAAACAAAAAAATTAGATCGGTGCCTAACCACTTTAAGATATCCATATGCATGGGAGAAGGGCTTGAGAAGGTGGTTTGGCTATCTCAAGGCATAGTGGAGGTGAAAGGTTTCGATATGAATCGGTAAAGAACTGGTCCGATCTTCATGACAGCAGGTTTAAGAACAAAGGATAACTTGCTATAGAACAGCGGGTAACTAGCTTTATACCTGCCAAGGTTGGATCCGACCAAGCGACGGGGAGAGACACCGAAACCTTGAGGACTTCGACTCGATCTCCGAACGATCGCAGAACCACAATCGAGACTAATCCACACAAAACGGCGCAGCCAAACTGGAAGCAGTTGAGCATGAAGTAGGGGACCTCAGAGAGATCTCTCAACAACCCAAGAAGAACTCGCAAGAACAAAGGTGTGTAAGACACTCAGCAACTTGGGTGCAATATCATATCATGTTATCAAAATGATCAAAGGTGTTTTTCCTAGTAGCATAGAGGTGATATTTATACTAGGAACAACCCTCCTAGTGGGTATGAACTGAAAACACCACGTTTGAAGGTGGAAGGCCAACTGGTGGAAGCATTCTCAGAGCTGTCTTCAATTCTCGCGCGTCTTCTGGCCTTCTGTGCAGTATTCAGTAAACTGGTCATTACTCTCTGCTCGGAAGTTCAAATGATGCACCGTTTGTTGCGTTGGAAAGTGAACTTGATAGTCTTTCCAACAAGTGCTGATTCAGCTTCATAGCTTTTGGGAATCGAAAGTTATGACTATTTCTTTTAGACTGTTCTGCGGGAATGATCTGGCTCGAGTGAGGTCCTGATCGACAGTCATCTCCTTGTGTGTTCTTGCCATCTTCCTTCGTAAATCTGAGCAATGTCAACATGCACGACTTAGGTAGTATATAAGTCTCATTAACATTTAAATAAACTTCACAAAGCAGCGCGTTCACCTCTTGTTGTAGTTTCTTTGCTTGACTACGTGTAATTGGTCCTTAATTTGTATTCTTGATGTTGGATGGTGACTTGTTGCTGCTCGAGGGAGTATGTATGACTTGGATGTCCTCATCATCCTCCCCTTCTTGAAAAGGAGTCATCCTCAACTCTTCCAACCCAAAGAAAGGAGACAGATCAGCAACATTGAAGCTTGTACTCACACCATAAGTACTTGGTAGATCAATTTCATATGCATTATCATTAATCTTGCGAAGCACTTTGAACGGTCCATCGGCTTGGGGCTGTAACTTGTTCTTGCGTTGTTCAGGAAAACGATCCTTGCGGAGATGAACCCAAACCAAGTCTCCTTGTTCAAATAACATCTTCTTGCGCCCTTTGTTTGCACACTTCTCATACAGCTTGGTCATCTTCTCAATGTTTGCTCTAGCTCGATCATGAAGGCTCTTGACAAATTCAGCTCGCTTGCTTGCGTCAAAGTTCACACGTTCCTGCATAGGCAAAGGAAGAAGATCGATGGGTGCAGCAGGTATGAAACCATATACAATCTCAAATGGACAAAATTTTGTAGTCAAGTGTACCGCCCTGTTGTATGCAAATTCCACATGAGGCAAGCTTTCTTCCCACAATTTCAGATTCTTCTTTAGGACAGCTCGCAACAATGTTGACAGCGTGCGGTTCACAACCTCGGTTTGTCCATCAGTTTGAGGAGGACACATTGTGGAGAATAAGAGCCTTGTTCCAAGTTTACCCCACAAGGTCTTCCAAAAGTAGCTCAAAAATTTAGTGTCACGATCAGACACAACGGTACGTGGCACTCCATGTAAACGCACAATTTCCCTGAAAAACAATTCAGCAATGTGTGAAGCATTGTCGGTCTTATGGCATGGAATAAAATGTGCCATTTTGCTAAAATGATCAACCACAACAAAGATTGAATCCCTCCCCCTCTTTGTTCGAGGCAAACCAAGAATAAAATCCATAGAGATATCTTCCCATGGTACACGAGGAATAGGTAGAGGAGTGTATAAACCATGAGGGTTCAAGCGTGACTTAGCTTTGTGGCAGGTTTCGCAGCGAAGAACATGCCTCTCCACATCTTGCCTCATCTTAGGCCAAAAGAAGTGATCAGCGAGTACTTGCTCTGTTTTTTTGCACCAAAGTGGCCCATAAGTCCACCAGCATGAGCTTCCTGCACAAGCAAAATACGAACAGAACAATCTGGAATGTAGAGTTTATTGGCTCAAAACAAAAATCCATCATGCAAATGAAATTTTTTCCATCCCTTGCCATCACAACACTTGGAATATGGCTCAGCAAAATATGAATCATTAGCATATAATTCTTTTATACTTTCCAAACCAAGAATTTTAGAATCAAGTTGTGAAAGCAAAGTATGACGTCGAGACAAAGCATCAGCTACAATGTTATCCTGCCCTTTCTTGTATTTAACAATGTAAGAAAAAGACTCAATGAATTCACTCCATATTGCAAGTCTTCGGTTCAGTTTTAGTTGGCCTTTAAGATGTTTCAAAGATTTATGGTCGGAATGTATCACAAATTCTTTAGGCAAAAGGTAGTGTTGCCAAGTTTCCAAACTCCTTACAAGAGCATATAATTCTTTATCATAAACAGAATAGTTTAAAGTTGGACCACTTAGCTTTTCACTAAAGTATGTAATAGGCCTTCCTTCCTGCATGAGCACGCCACCAATCCCTATACCACTTGCATCACATTCAATTTCAAAGGTCTTACCAAAATTTGAAAGTGAAAGGAGTGGGGCTGTGATCAATTTCTTTTTTAACTCTTCAAATGCCTTATCTTGTGCATCTCCCCAGTGGAATGGTACCTCCTTCTTTGTCAACTCGTTGATTGGGGCAGCAATAGAACCGAAATCTTTCACAAACCGACGATAGAAGCCGGCAAGTCCTAGGAAGCTTCGTACTTGGCTCACATTTTGTGGGGGCTGCCATTCTCGAACAACTTTGATCTTTTCTTCATCCACCTCCACGCCATGAGCTGAAACAACAAAACCGAGAAAGACAACTTTGTCGGTGCAAAAGGTGCACTTGGCAAGGTTGGCATAGAAGCATTCCTTCCTCAAAACAGAAAGCACACATTTAACATGTGTAATATGTTCATCAAGAGACTTGCTGTAAATCAAAATATCATCAAAGTAGACTACAACAAACTGTCCATTGAAGGTCCTAAGCACATGATTCATTAATCTCATGAAGGTGCTAGGTGCATTGGTCAAGCCAAAAGGCATCACTAACCGTTCGTACAGCCCAAACTTAGTTTTGAAGGTTGTTTTCCATTCATCCCCTTCTCTCATGCGAATTTGGTGATAGCCACTTCTCAAATCAATTTTTGTGAAAATGATAGCACCACTAAGCTCGTCAAGCATGTCATCAAGTCGAGGTATGGGATGCCTATACCTTATGGTTATGTTATTAATGGCTCGACAATCAACACACATTCTCTATGAACCATCTTTCTTTGGAACTAAAAGAACAGGAACAACACAAGGTGAGAGACTTTTCTTTACATAACCTTTGTCGATGAGCTATTGTACTTGGCACTGAATTTTTTTTGTCTCCTCTGGGTTTGTCTGGTATGGTGCACGGTTAGGATGTGGAGCACCAGGAACAAGATTGATTTGATGCTCTATTCCTCTCTGTGGTGGCAACCCCGGTGGTACTTTCTTCGGAAACACGTCTTCATATTCCTGTAACACATCAAAAACATCACTGGGCAAAGTACATGGTAAGTCGTTAGTTGAAAGAAAATTGTCTTTGTACAGGAGTACAAAGAACATGGCATTGGGTTCACTCAATTCTTTTAAATCCCTTTTCTTAGCCATCATAAGTAAACCCTCTTTACTCATTGGCTTGGTTCTTTGCAGCTGTGGAGTTGTATTTGGCTTTGGAAACTCTCCCTCACTATGTTTGTGGGTCACTCGCAATTGTTTCTCATTCTCTCGTTGTTTTCTTTTCAGATCATCCTTTAAAATGTCCTCCGGGGACAAAGGAAGCAAAGTGACTCGCTCACCCTTGTACATGAGAACAACCTTATTGGAACAACCACATATCTGAACATCACGGTCATACAACCAAGGTCTTCCCAACAGCAGCTGGCATGCTTGCATTGGTACCACATCAGACTCCACTTGATCATGGTACCTTCCAATAGAAAAAGGAACCATCACAATGTTGGTTACACGCAGCGCACCACAATCATTTAACCATTGCATTTTGTATGGAGAAGGATGGCGCCGCTGTTTTAAGCCCATTCTCTCAACCAATTTTTGACTTGCAATGTTATTGCAGCTGCCATTATCAATATGATCCTGCATAATTTTCCTGGATCATGCCTTGTGTGTGAAAAAGATTGTGTCGCTGTCCATTCTCTTCTTTTGCTGCAGTAACACTAAGCACCCGAAGGGAAATAAAGCAATTATTATCACCTTCATCGGGTTGAATCACGTTCTCATCACTTTCAAGTTCTTCATCATATCTTGGACCATCTTTCTTGGAATCACTTTCAGATTCCCATTCACCATGCTCATTCACAATCATGGTCCACCTACTTTGACATTGTGCAGCAACATGCCCACGACCATGGCACTTGTGGCATACAATTTCTCGGCGTCGTGTAGATGAAGTAGCAGCTGAAACAACGGTTGGGGCTGCTGTACTTGCAGCAGGCCGCTGTGGGTTTGCAGGCGATGATGCTGTAGAAACCGCCATCTTCGAAGGAGCAATGGGTGGAGAGGACTAGCTGCAGCACCTTGGAACCGACCCCCACCAAAAGAATTACCAGGCTGCTGCTTGCGCCATGGGGCAGCAATGGAATGACTTGCATTAGATCTTCCACGTGTCTCTTGCTGAATTTTTCTTTCAATGCGCATAGCTTGATCAACAAGGTCTTGCAAAGTATGATAGGGAAACATCTCAACGAAACCAGAAATTTCTTCATTGAGACCACTCAAAAATCTTGCCATTTTTGACTCGTCATCCTCTCTAATTCCAGCCCGCACTAACAGTAACTCCATCTCCTTATAATACTCATCAATTGATCTTTTCCCTTGCTTCAACATTTGCAACCTATTGCGAAGGTCACGCTGATAGCTTGATGGTACAAATCGTCTCCTCATCACTTTCTTCATCTCATCCCAAGTATTGATATGATCACATCCCAACACAAGTTGATTCTCTTGTATTTGATTCCACCAAGTGAGAGTATAACCAGAGAACTCAACTGAAGCAAGATTCACACACCTCTGATCCGAAAGATCATGTATTCTAAAAATTTGATCACACTGCTCAGCCCACTCAAGATATGCATCTGCATCTTCCTTTCCAGTAAACTTTGGGATGCTCAACTTGACACGAGCCATGCTGTCCGGATCACCCCTATGATGCCGACCACGATGATGCTCCCTATCTTCATTATCAGCATGCCGGCAATGGTCTCGACGCCGCCCAAACAGTCCATTATTTGCAAAAGGATTTTCATCATCATCAAATCTTTCTTCATGGTCAAAGTCATCAAATTCTTCATCTTCAAAATGCACACGGTGGTCACGACCACGCCCGTGAGTTTGTCCTCCATTCTGGCCATGATGACTAGCTCGCCTACCACCACCACAATCATCTCTGAAGCGGTCATGGAAGTCACGTCCTGCATCAAAATTTTCACCACCGGACTCATCATATCGATGTCGAGGAGCCCTTCTTCCATCTGCGGGTATGCGTTCATTGAACATCCTCTCCATTGCCTGCACTAGAGAATGTTGTAGTTCACGGAACTCAGCCCGTGAAACTAGTGATTCCTCTTCTCCATGACACCCACCATGAATACTCGAAGTAGATCCTACCATGTTAGCACTTATGCAAGAAAAGTGGAATAGGTAAAATTTGTGGAATCACACAATCTCACCTCTTACTTACCAATGTTCTTACTCGTTCTCAAGGACAGTGAGTGTGCTTAAGTGGCAGAACCGCAGCTGTGATTAAACGATCAAAAGGATTACAAGACGAGAGGTTTGGTTTCAATGTTTTTTTTTGTGGAGCTATAGGTGGCTATCAAGGAAGGCTATGCTACTGTAACAAAGTGTCATTAACCATTCAAACAAGATGTAAATGTTGCTATTTAGTGCACTACAATCTTGAAATTTCAGATATGAATCTTGGAGTTACACAATTCGCAACACAACCCCTTTCACTTCTCTTCTATTTTTCTTTTCTCTTTTTTTTAACTCTTTCTTTCACTTTATATTTTTTCCAGCAAACACAAGATAACATATGAGGGGTGCAGAAAAAAAATTAAACAAGAGTACGGCGGAAGAACAACGATGATGAGTAGCAACAAGATGAACGAAATGAACACTACGTAACAGTACCACAAAATGGCTATAGGATTTTCTTTGTGGCTTTTTAGTGGGCTGTAGGACACGAACAAAACACGAATATATGTGATGGATGAAAACAGTAACTTATGGTAAACAAAAGGATATATAGATAAGTGGATGATAACAAAACCAACCGTGACAACGATAGCTCTGATTACCACATGAAAGGTTTTGATATGAATCGGTAAGGAACTCGCCCTATCTTCACGACAGTAGGTTTAAGAACAAAGGATAACTTGCTGTAGAACAGCGGGTAATTAGCTTTATACCTGCCAAGGTTGGATGCGACCAAGCTATGGGGAGAGAGATACCGAAACCTTGAGGACTTCAACTCGATCTCCGAACGATCGCAGAACCACAACCGGGACTAATCCACACAAAACGGCGCAGCCTAACTGGAAGCCGTTGAGCACGAAGTAGGGGATCTCAGAGAGATCTCTCACCAGCCCAAGAAGAACTCGCAAGAACAAAGGTGTGTAAGACACTCAGCAACTTGGGTGCAATATCATATCATGTTATCAAAATGATCAAAGGTGTTTTTCCTAGTAGCATAGAGGTGATATTTATACTAGGAACAACCCTCCTAGTGGGTATGAACTGAAAACACCACGTTTGAAGGTGGAAGGCCAACTGGTGGAAGCATTCACAAAGCTGTCTTCAATTCTCGCGCGTCTTCTGGCCTTCTATTCAGTCTTCAGTAAACTGGTCATTACTCTCTGCTCAGAAGTTCAAATGATGCACCGTTTGTTGCGTTGGAAAGTGAACTTGATAGGCTTTCCAACAAGTGCTGATTCAGCTTCATAGCTTTCGGGAATTGAAAGTTATGACTGTTTCTTTCAGACTGTTCTGCGGGAATGATCTGGCTCGAGTGAGGTCCTGATCGGCAGTCATCTCCTTGTGTGTTCTTGCCATCTTCCTTCCTAAATCTGAGCAATGTCAATATGCACGACTTAGGTAGTATATAAGTCTCATTAATATTTAAATAAACTTTACAAAAGAGCGTTCACCTCTTGTTGTAGTTTCTTTGCTTGACTACGTGTAATTGGTCTTTGATTTGTATTCTTGATGTTGGATGGTGACTTGTTGCTGCTCGAGGGAGTATGTATGGCTTGGATGTCCTCATTAGGAGGGCATATGGTGAATAAGATTGAGATGGGTCAAATTTGACACCGAATAGGTTTTTTTATACAATGTCTTTAATTTGCTTGCATCTACATGGCATACTTTAGATTCTCTTGCATTAGAATAGCTTGTTTGCATGCATTGCATATAGGAACCACGGAGGAGACGTGTTACTCCATGGAGAAAGTGACTACATTGTCCATATAGATTCACATACTTCACAAAGAGTAACCAAAGCAATATTGTGCACTTCATGCTCATTGAACCCTATGCTTAACGGTCTCTAACATCTATTTATGTGGATCATGATCTAAGGGTCCATACATTCCCTTTTTGGATCCTCCTTTCTCATTGGTGTTTATCGTTCTATCTTAATTGTGATTTGTGAAATTGCTAAACTCTTCATGAGTTATCTATTTGCAAAGGAGTTTTGAGAGTTTCCTTTCTAGACAAGTGTGGTGTTTATTTAGTTCTTTGGTGAGGACACTTAAAGTCTAAAAAGAATTCTTTGATTCTATAATTCTTTGAGGTCACCGGACATTCCGACGTCTTCACCGAAGATTTTGGTGACTATATCTTTGGATCAATCACTTGGCAGAATAGGACAGACACCGAACATTCCGACGATATCACCGGACAGTCCGGTGACTGGAAGAGGAAACGGGTGCCTCTCTAGAATTGGAATTCTTCAGACACCGGGCAGTCTGGCTATTTGATGTCACCAGACAATTTTATTGGACCGGACAGTCCGGTGATCTCCTGATCGGCGGAATCTCGGCCATCCGTTTTGATCTCTTTTAATCTCGGCCGTTGATTTTTTAATAACCTAATCTCATGTGTTCCATCAAGTTTCTACCAACACTCGTGCATGTCTTCTTTCGAGCGGATCGCTATCACAGTCGATTGCCCACCACCGCTCTCTGTGCTCCGGCTTGCTGTGCTCCCTCTGGCTCGCTGTGCTCCACCGCTGTGCGACGCCCTCGCATTTCCAATCGCCGCCTCCGCCTCTTTGGGTTCTCACTCTGCTTCGCTCGCCGCCTGCACCCGAGCCCTAGCTCCATCGTCGCTTTAGCTCGCGCTGCCGCGCACCACACCATCGCTGTGCTCTAGCTGGCCATCGACCCTAGATACCAGTTCGCGCCTCCCTAGCCAGTCCTTGCCTCGCCGTGCGCGTTCCAAGCTGTCACCACTCACCTCTCCAAATCCTCGTGGGGTTTTTTGTTTTGGGTTGATCGACTGCTCTTCCAGCAAATTCTTCGGTGGATTCTGGTTCTTTGCATCAGTGCATTGAGTTCTATCTCTTTCATTTCATCGAAAATGCCCGACATGCCTTGTTTTATTAATTAATTGCAAAAATTGGTATAAACTTCTTAAAGGTTTCATTTTTATTGCCAATTGACATGATTAGTTGACAAATTTCCGTACTTGGTGCCATATTGAGGTCATTGCTTGCATTTTTTTAGTGTGGCATTGAGTATCCTGTCGCTAGTGTTACAATTTGGATGCATTGCTATATTATAAATTGTGGCATTAGTCTGTCGATATCACCGTTGTGTTTATTTGCTTCATTTGATCGGTGATATATCCTTGATTCCACCACTAGGACTTCATTTAGAGTCGCTCACCTTTTGTGCCTATAACATATATTTTATTCTTATGTCGTGCAGTGACAGTTCAATAGTGGATCAAGATAGAATCAACGGCAGTCCAGAACTCTCTGTTAGTTCAGTGGTTTCGCTTGGACGGGTTAAGAGCCAAGCTCTTAATTCTATCTTGCAGTGTCAGCTGGTTAGTGCTTCTATCAGTTGAACTTTCAATGACAGTTGGCAGTATGGGCAGACAGAGACCGAGTTCTGAGGAGAAGGGGAAGGGCAAGGCCGTAAAGCCTGAGAAGAAGAAGAAGAACAAGAGGACAGACGACCCTGAGTGGGACAGAGCTCTAGCTGCAGCGGACGTTGATGTTCCTCCTTCTAGGAGGCCTGGTGCTTTGAGGATAGGCTCAGCTGAGTCCCAAGGGGAGTTGAAGAGGTCGACCCGACAGAGAGTGGCGATCGCTCCTTTAGTTGCTGAGGCACAGCAGCGGAGAGCTCCTGCCAGTAGGCAGTATAGAATCGCGGAGGGAGAGACAGTCCAGAAAAGCTCACAGCAGAGGACACAGAGGTGTCCGCATCAAAGGACTAGAGTGTGCAAGGTTTGCACATCTAGAGCCGAGAGTGCTCGCCGGGCCATGGGTCAGATCGCATAGGTTGAGGTAGACTTGTTGAAGTTGAAGGGCCTGGCCATTATAGACAAGAAGAGAGTGGATTTCACTGCCTAGGTCCTCGCTGGGAGGCTTGCGAATACTGGTCAGTTTTGTACAGTACTCCAGCGAAGGATCTTTGAGGCCTATAGGAGGTAGCTTGCCACTAAGGCCAAGAGCTAGTGTTTGCAGCACATCACCACTATTCTTTAGAGGCACTGAGCAAAGGAGCTGGGGTTGACATAGAGGAGCACATCCTGTATCTCTCAGGTCTGTCTGATTTGGTCACCCAGCCTTTGAGGTACAGTGAGGTGGTAGTTCTAGAGTTATGTGCCTCCTTGTGGATCTCTCCCGATAGGTCTTATCTCTTGTTTATGTATCGAGGGGAGCCACAAAATTTTGAGAGGACCGATGTCTTTTTAGCTCTTGACTTCGTATTTTTAGAGACATGGATCCACACTTTGGCCCATCCTGATTTCTCATCGCTGTTCAGACCTTTTGGAGGGATGGAGCCTAGTAATGAGAGACTGAGTATTGCTTTTCCGCCACCTCATGGGGAACATTACTCGAGGCACCCTCTGCGCTTGACATACGAGGCTCGTGTTCTTCGAGGGCTGCTATGCTTTCTGCTGAGACATGAGATCTTTGATTTGATTGACTTGCTGCTAGCTCAGATGGAGGATGTGATATATGAGAGGATTGGAGCACGTCAGTTACCTTTTGCCCCCTATATATGCCAGATACTGAGGAGAGCCAGAGTGATGACTAAGGAGGAGTATGCAGCGTTGCCAGAAATCACCACCTCCTTCAGTCCAGCAGAACCATTCGACTCTAGGGTTCTACGGGTTTCTGCTTCTCAAAGCACCTCTGGAGGAGAGGACACCATAGCCCTGGAGCATGTCGACACTTTGGCTCCAGAGGGAGCACAGCGGGTGCTGGGAGCACAGAGGCTCCAAGTCAGGCCGAGACTCCTACCTCTCATGCTACACTAAACCCGGTTCTTGCTACCAGATTGGATGCTATTCAGGCAGAGGAGGAGTAGCAGAGGAGGAGCAGCAGAGGGGATTCCGAGGGGAGCAACTTGAGCTTATGCATCGAGAGAGGTCCAAGTTTGAGGAGAGGATTCAATTCGAGCACCTCCACGTTGAGAAGTGACTTCAGATGGAGAGAGAGCTCACAGAGGAGAGGAGACGGCAGGACAGAGAGTTTTACGAAAGGTCACAGTGCACTCAGTTGGAGATGGCAGCGGCTATTTCATATATGTCTGTCGGTTTTGGAGCTATCGCGTCATATCTCCAGGAGATTGGTATGCCATCTCTTCCAGTGTTTCCAACGACAACACTGCTAGGTCCCTTGCCTTCATAGGTCCGGCCAACTGCACCTCACCCTCAATATTCTTTAGTGCCAGCCTTCACATCTGAGTTGCAGAGTCATAGCCAGCAGCAGCAGCAGTCCACGTTCACTACACTTCTCTCAGCCCCGCTTTCACCATTCGTACCTTTTGGGGCAGCCAGCACAGTCATGACTACTGGAGGGGTCAGTGTTTCTGTTACATCTTTCCTGTTCTCTCGAGTTTGCTCGTACTCGATGTTGGTGCTATTTGCTTATGCTAAGCCGAGAGTGTCAGTGCCGGCATTGGAGTCAGAGAAAGTAGTTGGTAGTTCTCCTCTTGCTCCGAGGGTTCTATCTTTTAAGGCTACTACTGCTGAGTCAACGTTATCAGAGCCACCACTAGTGATGTGTATGAGCTTCACCAATCTTCTGTCAGGTCGTGATAACTCTCGATTTGAGGGAGATGCGACACACAATCGATCTGGCCTCAAATCAACACAATTCGAACCCCGCAATCGCAGCACCACTTCTCCTCTTGTTATCAACCGTGCACACACGATTGACCTCACCAAGAAGGCTAATCTCTACCTACGAATCGAAGAACACAAGCAAGAACAAAGAAGAACGCAACTCACTTGCCAAATCTGGATTGAATCACGAAGTTGGATAACCAATAAGCCGTCAAATGGCGAAATTGTTTGGAAACAGGAGAAAACTAATCAAAACCTCCTTCTAATGATGGCGGCTATTGATTATATAAAGTTTAGGTCGACCTTAGGGGCAAACCCTAATACTAATTGGCCTAGAAAAGATATATGGCTCAAAGGCCAAAAGATAGTGTCGCAGCACTCGGGCAGTTTTTGGATGTCACTTTGTTTCAACGATTCTCACTGATTATGGTCGAATTTAGAGATGAGACTAGTGCCGTTGGAAAAGTTATCTTGTTAGCTTTCCAACGGTATTTAGAACGTTCAAAACAGAGCTTGTATAAGACTGGGGCATCCATTTTACTGTAGACTGCTCTTGGAGCCAGAGTCAGACTCGAACCCTAGTTTTTTTTTATCTCCTCCGAGGTCGAACGTGCGGTTCTTATCTTGAGCATCTTCAAGTCCTTCTTCGTGCTTTCCTTGACTCTCTCTAATGCTCTTAATAATGACAAAGTTATTAGTTAGCAATCTATTCTCAAAGGAAGGAAAATATGTGTTTAGGAACGAGCTCACCTCTAATATCAACTGTCGTGCGTGAGTTTCATCAATACTAATTTGAGGACTCTTGTATGCATCTAAAAGAGTGATGTCCTCATCATCCTCCCCTTCTTGTTTTACAGTAGTCTTCGACTCAAGTTCATTGTAGGGACCTCGATTCCACCATGCCTTGCAATCTACATGAAAAGGTGGAGACCACGAAGGTATTTAAATGCATTACTTAGTGGCTCAAACATCTTTATAATCTCATCATTCTCCCCTTCTTGATGGAAAGCCGTCCTCAGCTTTCTCTCTTAGGTCTCATGATACTTCTGCAAATAGTTAGTAACAGGAGTGTACAAATAGATAAAAAGATCACGACATACAAACATGGCATCTTTGCACACTAAAGCATCACATAGAGTATTTTTATCACAAAAATCAGCAAGATCATTCTTCTGAGAAGCCATAAAGTGTGTTGTCTTAAAAAAACTAGATAAATATGACATGACATGGCATGACATTTTATATTTCTATCATCTAGTTTGTCAATTATTTTCATCATGCAAGAGGACTTTAAATTTGAGCAAATATAAACTCAGCACCATAAAGACACCTCTAGAATCATAATTGCCTATAACATAAAAAATTTGTTTTAGTAAACAAAGGCAATTCAGGTTTCAAAAATATCATCCTATTTACTGTAGCAAGGTCACAAAAAGAATTATATTCAATATAACCTACTGTGTTTAGAAAAGATAGCAATTTCAGCTCATCATTTTTACATGTAATGGGTGTGAAATGTTTAATTTCAGCACTA
>BCLH01003533.1:0-27664 GCA_001602315.1 Zoysia pacifica
AAAACCGCTCAGTTTTTACTGGGTTTTTCGGTGAAATTAATCCGGATCGATTGATTGATTTTTATTTAAAAAAGAAAAATAAAAAGTTCAAAAAAATCTGAAAGTTCAAAAAATAGTGAAACCAAAGGGTAAGCCAAATAATCCGATGAGTTTTGATATTTGAAAATTCAAAATCAATAAATCCGTAAAATCGAGCAATAATAAACGAGACATTTGACAATTTAAAACTCATTTTGTAGGGTTTCGATAATTTAACACAGTGATCCATTATCATATACTCAGATGATTTCGTATGTTGTTTACACAGATGTGTTAAATTGTCAAATTCACTGCAAAACGAAACGAGTCAATCATTAAAAAAAAAAGGGCCACCGTCCACGACCGAGCACACGGAAAAGGAGCAGTAAGAGATGAGAGGCGAAAACAGATCCCCGTCGCGCGCGGAGGCGGAGCAGGACCCGTCGCTTTCAATTCTCCAACGTGCTTCGCACATGCCGCTGCCGTGGGCATGCCATGCATCTCGGCGCCCCGAATCGGATCCTCTGCACAGAGGGATTAATTCCCTCGGCCGAGACCGACCATAAGCAGTTGGCCGTTGGACGCCGGCCGGCCGCCATTGCTGATCGGCGCGCCGGTGGGTGAGCGCGTGGTTAACGTTACTACCAAGCTGCGAGCTTGGACGGGCATGGCGGGGCAGTTACCTTAACACTGCATGCAGTAGATCCCTGAGCGTGTATGATGGACGAGAGAGTTTCTGCACATAACGGAGCAACGAATCAGTTAAAAGACATAGCAGATTAAAAGTAACGTTCAGACTTTTCTAGCATGCAGATAACCTTCAGGCTTTTGAGGCACGGTCCACGGAGATGCCATGCACCGCGTCCGCGCGTCGGCACAGGACCCCCTTACCTCACCCTACAGGCGGATGCATCTGGACCAGTTCTCGTTCTGGTAGCGTACCGGCTTCATCGTTTAGGTGCACCGCAAGAATGAGCTGATTTTTTTTCGGCCGCGCACGCATGTGCGGCCCAACTCATACGTCGTCTATTCGTTTAGATTGATGTCCCACGCATGATGACGACAGTGTTTTTGCAGGAGACTCTTGTGATAGTGAGCTGGCGCAGTTGGTCCACACCTCCGTGTGGGCTGAGTTTTTATTTACTCACCGTAAGAGCACAAGAAAGGACCCATGATTCGGAAAACACTACTGGTTTTTGAAGGATAAATAGTGCAAAACAAAGGTAAGTATCTGACCAAAGACTTCCTCGTTTTATTACCAAGTATAAAAGATCAAATATTCTCTTCGTTTGAGCAGTAGGTGTGTTTATGTTAAGGTTACTTACTGCCAACTTCAAGAAGTTTTTTATTCTCCCTTGGTATTGGCTTGCAATTTGCTATCCACAGAGGAAGGTGTATAATCTTCTGCGCATCAGTGCTTGAGATGAATAAGGATAATGCCATACGCCTGACCCTAGCTAGAAAATTTAATGATTATATCAAAGCTTCTGGATAATTTACTACCATTATAAAACTTTCGTTTGATGAGTATCACCTTTCTGCCACGGATGGATCGAAACCGTAGACGGCCATCGGGCGGCTCAGATTGGCGCCCCATCGATCCCCGCCCCGTCGCCTCCTTCCTCCTGGACGCCTGCCGCTGGCGCCTCCTTCCCAACCGCGCCGCCCCAGCCTCCCTCCCTGCCGCCGCGTCCTACCTCCCGGGCCGCGCTTCCTCGCGAAGCTTCGAGTGCTACGATGCCTCTGCGGGCGCAGCCCTCGCCTCATCCGCCACCCCCGCCTCACATGGTAGCCCCTGTTTCACTCTTTTTTTTCCTTTCTTCTCCCCAGAGCCACGCGCCGTTGCCGACCAAAGCGCAATTTGCATCGCCTCGCGGCTCCGCCATTCCCTTGCTCCTCCACGCCGCATGAATCGCCAATGGAAGCCGCAGAGCGCCATATAGAATGGTGGCTACGCCTGTTGCCGACATAGCCGTCGCCCAGCTCGATCCTGCGCCAAATCTGGCCAAGAAATCCATATCTTCACCCCACAATCCATATCTTCACCCCACAAGCTGCTCTGCTCTGCTCTGCAGGGGTTGCTTGAGGCAAATCTGCAAGTATTGAAACTCAAATGGAAATACAATAAGAAGGTAAGAATGGAACCGGCACATGTGATTTAGTGGTACCTATTTTGAATAAAGAATTCTAACAGTAGCATGCATGAATAGGACAGTGCAAAATTTACCAAAAAAGTACATAATAAATTTGTGCTAATGGATATCAACAAAAAGAACATTTAGCCATTCAGGTGGTATTTCCCTTGCTCTATCATGCTGCCAGCTACTTGAATCCTTGTTTTTTTCAGGAGGTGGACTTAAAGTGGTTCCTTTTTTCTTGTTTCACCATTCAAGCAAGCCTTTGATTTGTACTCTGGAAGAAAATGTGGAACATAAGGTTCAAAAGAGGAAGAAGAAAATGAAAACTACTAGGTATTTCTTTTTTTTCCCATCCAATATAAAATTTGTATCCGATAGTTATACATGTGTTCGCTAATAATGGTTATCAGGACAGACAATTCTGTTGAAAGATCCAGGTGCATGTTCTCTGTACGAAATCAAAGGTCTATATGGTCGATTGTGTCCGGATTTCAGTTATGTATCTCTATGGATCTTGTGTTGCAAGTTCCTAAATGGAGGTTCAGAAAGATTTCTGATTTATTAGATTGTTCAACACAAAAAAGTTGATTAGAGCATTCAATTTATTATTGGTGCACGAATCAGCCAATATAGTGCAACCATAAAAAAAATCCATGCGTTTGAATGTCTGATAAGTGTTAATTCTTACATGGCGGCAAGACAGATGGTATTGATTTGGGAAATTAGCCGATGTATGAATTTGGACCTGCGTGGTTGTATGAATGATGACTAATTGGCCACAAGTCAAGCCACATGAAGGCTGCTCGGCTCTGAGTGTGAATCAGCTAACATGTGCCATTCCCTGGCCTATTGACGTCATCAGAGGTGTGGCGTGTGGACGCGTAACACAATAATGGCTCTGGGATCACTGGTGTTCAGCAACGTTAATAAACTACAGATCAATTCAGGTTCTCTAAGAGGGGCATCCCAATTATTTACAGTCCTTGACATCCAATAGGGATTCCTATAAAAAAATACAAATAAATTTATTGATATTGTAAATTTTTTTGGATCCGTGGCAACACACGTGCATTTGACTATAAAGATAAATATTTTCAGAACTACTCCCTCCATTTTAAAATAAGCATTTTTTCAGACTTTTAATATTAGTGTTTAATCATTTGTCTTATTAAAAAATATGAAATATTATTTATTTTATTATAAAATATTTTATTAGAAATACTTTAAACATGACTTTTTTATTTATATATTTTTAATTTTTTGAATAAGACTAATAGTCCAATGTTGATTTCAAAAAGTTAAAATAGAACAGAGGGAGTAGTTCATCTAGTCTTAGCTAATACATAGAGGATTTCTGCCTATTTCTGTTGGAAAAGCACTTGGATGATTTCACCTACTCTCTCCGTTAAATTGATATTATATATTTTGTTATGATTTTGTTTATTATTAGAGTTATTTAAATCACAACTTAAAATTTTACACATTTAAACTAATTTTTAATAAGACGAATGGTTAAAATTAATATTTGAAGTCAACGGCAGCTGCGTTACAGAAATTGATCATATTCTGAAACCCTGACTTTTACATAGCAGGCCCATAGTGGATACTGTATTTCAGAAATAGCTTAATTTACTTGGTGTTGCTTCTATCTCTACCCTAAGTCTATCTAGCTTCTGACAGCTATTTATATATGCATGCAAAAACACCGCCCCTCAGCCTTTTATTTGTCATCTATGTGTAAAGCACACATCGGAAATCTTCTTTCTGTCTTGCGGGTTTGTAAGAATGGTTCATATTTTTTCTCCAATACCTTATAGTTCAACATGGTTTTCCTTACAAACAGGTTATGCGCTTTCTCTCAATTACGTAAAAGAAAATCTCTTTCTGAAAACTATTTGAAATGCAAAATACGCCGGCCAAAATACTTAGCATTACCACAACATCCTCGTAGCCACAATTTTTACGGTCAAAACATATACTTGGCACAACATCCTCGTAGCCGCAATTTTTGGTCAAAACAAAGTGTATGACAATTTTTAGCTGTAAACGGACTCAAGTATGCAACCCCTAGTCCAGTCTATTACTGGATCATCTTAAGATGGCCGGCAAGGTCTCATCAAAATCTTCTTGACACACTTTTAATAGCCACGTTAGAATCAACCAGACTTTGACCGTATCTCACCAAATGATTGTGCCCATTGCCAGAGACGATCTCAACAGGTCTCCAGGAATCAAGGGGCACCACTACCATCTGCAATAATCTTGCTCCCCTTCAAGAATTTCATTTGATAAAACTTCAGCTACCTTGACCTGGTAAAAAAAAAGTTAGTTGAGAGCCACTCAAATATAGCGAAATAAAATGGCGAAGAAGAACTTTGATCAATCAAAGTGATAAAAAAAAAAAAGAAAAAACTTTAAACATAGAGAGCACATGTAGAAATAGCTCTGCTCCACATGAATATTCAGAGTAGTCGGATAAACCTGAGTTAGAGTCTCCTAAAGATATACATCTGTAACAATTTATAGCAAACCGTTAAGGTCAAAGTCAAGTACATCAAACTTCATATAACTTCAAAAATGTAAGCAGCCTTCACTCGCCTGCCCTCCACATTAGTCACCAACAATCACGAGGGAGGCAATCTGCCTCTCCTAACTGCAACCCCTGCATTCGTACCACCTTCCTCTTTCCTTCATCTTCCTTTCTCCCCTGATGCACGGGAGTCTTATTGCCAAGGCATCACCTTTAAGACAATGCTCACTGAAAAATGGCACACAACTGAATTGAAGGTCAATCAAAGAAACAATTTCAGCTCTGTAATTATCACTCCGAGGCCTATGGATACATACCATGTCAATATGAATGCCTTTTTTCTTTCAGATAATGAGTGATAGCGTTTTTTTTTCAGGGAAAAAGACTAATTTGTATTGTGCCACCACTGTTATGCTTGTACATATTAATAAAACAATATAAAAAAAAGATGTGCCCTTTGTTATCACTTCGTAAATGATACCACGCTAGACTGCTAGGTACTAACACCAAGTTCTAAATTGTCTTTTTCTGTTGCATAAGCACATCATGTCCACATCAAAACAAAGGCGAAATAAGAATATCAAGTACAAACCTTTGGTAACTGAAGCATTTCAGTTGGAAAAACTTCCGTTTCTGGAAATTATTCTTATTTGCATCATTCTAATTTATCACCTTCACAATCTTCTGAGAATTGCCTAAATCAATTATCCACATACCTTTTTTACTTTGACCAGGAACTAATTACGAAATTTATTTTTATTTTGCTTGAAAATGATGGTTCAAAGAACTCATCAGCTGCGGACTGCAAGTCGGCAGAGCAGAGCAGTAGGCGGCGCGCTGTCAGGAGCCACGACGGCGGCGATTCGGGAGCTGCTGCTCCCGGCGGAGGACGACGGCTCAGGGTCAGGGTCCGATGAGCCGGCAGCATGGAGTCGTGGATGAAGGCCGGTGGAACTCCTCCAAGCAGCGGCGCAGATGAGGACGACGGCCGGTGGAGCTCTTCCAGGCGATGGCTGGGGGATGGAGACCGGCGGCACGCGCACGAGGATGGTGACCGGTGGTGCTCCTCCAGGCGGCGGCTCGAGTTCGGGGCAGAGAACGGCGGCACGGGGAAGCGCCATCTAGGGTTCTGTGACGGCGCGACTGATGACGGGACGAGCTGGTGCTCTGGACCCTACCTGTCGGGGAGGCGCCGTCGGTGGAAAGGGAGGCGACGCTGGACTGGAGGGTCCGAGGGAGGGGGTAGGGTAGGGGGAGGCGGCGGTGTGGAGGCGGCGGCGTGGGTTCATGGATCGATGGAGCAGGGGGGCGCGGGATCCAACTTCGACCGTCGGATGGTGAGAAATGGTCCAGATTCACCCCTGACAGAAAGGGTAGCTCACCAGATGAAAATTATATATATATATATATATATATATATATATATATATATATATATAAAAGTATTATTTATGGGGTTTCTGACCATTGAAACAACCACCACAATTTTTGTATCTACAATTTGCTCGGGCACCGCCGCCGCTCCGGACGCACATAGCACAGCACGGGCACGACGGACACTCATCATGCGCCGGCCTCTGCCCTCGCCAGCGCAGCTGCCAGGAAGGCCTTGATTAGGATCTGGCATCAGGATCTTGTACCGCCGCGCCCCCATTGCCTTTGCCCGCTCACTGTCGGCAGAGGATCTACCCTCGGTAGCCCCATCCCAGGTGCGTTGCTCCCTCAATCTCCTCGTCTCACTCCCGTCTGAATCTGTAGGTGAGCTGCTACGGATCCTGTAGGTGATAGAATTTTGCTTACACGCCGCTGCCGTCGGAAACAGCGCGGTCATGAATTTATGATATTAATTTTATTGTAGCGGATAGGAGTGAAGAGAGTGGTGCAATCAGAGAATGTCCAGGGGCCATCGAGAAGGTCAACGATCTTAATCCCACTGTTGATTCTTTATCTTTTTCTAGGAATTTCAGTTGTAGCGAATTTATTTGACAAAGGGATTATGGACAAAAGCTAGTATCTGTGTTTCACATTTGGATGCATTGGTGACCTTGAAGTTGCTTAGTTGCCGGCATGCTTCGTGGGGTCTGAGTTAATAGGGTCAATTAGAGAACCACTGATTGTGCAATGTAGAAAATTCATGTGCTCTATCCATTGGAATACTAGAAAAATTTATACCACAAGCACATTTTTATTGTTAATTTTATGAGTTGCTCTGTGAAGAAAATATTCATTAACTTGAGGCTTCTTATGCTCACATGGATGATTATTTGTTGATTCCAGATAGGAATCCCCAACTATACTTTCATCTCAAACACGAAAAACTAGCGGAGTTGTTTCGTGCAGGTAAAATAAATGAAGCTTTGGAGTTTGCCCAAGAAAACCTTGCCCAAGAGGCGGAGAAATTGTAATTTTTATGGATTCCTAGTGTCTGAGTTCAAAACTGCTGCTTTCAATTAATCTGCTTTGAAGGCATGATCTGTTGTGTCTCATTGTTTTGTTGTCGACTTTACAATAAGTATTTCTTGAGAAAATGGAGAAAGTCGTAGCAGCACTAATTTTTGAAGGTGCAAATAATTGTCTTTATGAGGAATTGTTGGATGTTTCTCAACATTTGGAGACTGCAAGTGAAGTTAATGCTACTATTCTGACAAGCCAAAGTCATAAGAATGGTTAGTGCATTATGTATAAAAATACTGGTATCTTTTATTTACTTTATATCATTCATTGAGTGTGTAAAATTAATATACATGAAATCTTTCATTTAAATAAATCATGATGTTGGATAGCAGGAACTGTGGTTGGCACAAATACATCTTAAGAACTGAAAAAATTGGAAATGTAAATATTTTAGATGAAAATCAGTTACCAGGGGTATAAAAAGAGATTTTTAGTGACCTTTCACTGCAATTAAATGTCTCTTGTCTCTTTGAATTTCTTTCATACTTGCTAGCCAAGAAAGTGGATTCTTGAGAAGATTGGACACGAACAGAAAGTGGTTTCTTGAGAATTTCTTGCATATATGCAGAGGCCAGAGAGGAGAAAAACATAGAGTACTAATTATATCTTGTGAACACATTCTTTGGGGACCAAACTATTTGAAGTAACCCACAGTTACTCCAGTAGCTCATATTCTTCAGATCATTGTACCGTGTTGATCATATTTTAACAGTCACATTCTTTTACTATTTGTACATTCTTCAAGGAAATGCAATGTAATAGTTTGATGCTGGCTCACATTATGCAAGAAAAAATCATGCCTACTGACTCAGTGGGGCCATGTATGCCAACTAGATGGGTTAAACAAACATGAGTTTCATTATTGTCCCTTACATCCCTCTTCCTCTATTTATACTGACTCACTGGCATGTAATGCAGCTTTGCGGAGATGCCTAAGTCATCCACGAATTAAATATCTTAGTTTGGAACCCATGAAGCAGCTTGAATTTGCTCTACATTTTCAGATTGTAATACATTGCGTTTCTTTTTTCTTTTCAGCTACTTAGAGCCTGATGGAACTAAGAATTCCTTAACAATCACCTGATGCTTCACAGCTATCTGTTGTTTTCACCAATGTCACCTTCTTCTGGTGTCTCTGCTCCTTTTGGAACAGGTGACTCTCTTGATGATGATCTGGATGAGAGAGAGAGCAAGATGATGACTTAGGATGAACTGACTTGAGTGTGCGCGTGTATTTTCCTATATCCCTCCTGACTTCGGGATCTTTCATTCATTTTGTAAACAAAGGGTGTCTCTTCATGCATCCTTTCCTGTGAAGTGAGAGTTTGCTGGACTTGTAATCCATGAACATCCTCATTATGTTAAATATAACCTGTTTTCTTTTAATGTGTGTGTCAGCTAGTTTGAACTCTGCATATATATTCTCCGGTATATTTGCAGCGTGAGACTTTTGAATTGTTTCTTGGAACTAAATGAGATTTTCTCATATATAAAATTGCTGACATATGATTCTCCATGGTATATCAACTTTCTTATTAAGTTGCTAGAACAAATTTAGTTCCAGGAATCAACGCTAGTTGCAGCAGCGCATTTGCCGGGCGCTGGATACCTTTCTTTTTTTGCCGTGGACTGTCTGAACATAGCATCGCTTGTTATGCAGAGCATTGTGTGATGTTTCCTACACACAATATCATATACTCTTCTACAACATCTATTTTGATGTTGTGTAGTGAGTTATCATGTACTATGATCTGATTGGCTACTTTATTCTGTACTTTGCAATAGTTTCTATCCGTTATCAATTTATTTTTGTGCTTGATCTACATTGCCATTTATTCCTTTAGCCTTGCTTCCAGCAGAGGAAAGGTTTTCATTGTTAATTTATCTCTCGGCCTCATTGATGGCACCTCCTATCTACACCTGACTGTTATATTCCTGAGGTTTGCATCTTTTCAGGATTTTGTGTTAGCTCAACACCAACTCATCTACCTGTACTTTCTTGTTTGTTTAGCACCTGTCTCATCGTTTGCTAGGTTAATTTTTATGTGAGCTGTGAGATGTGTAGATTATTTGGTTTGACAGTAAAGCAACATATTCAGATTATCAGACAAAATTTTGTGATGTATAATATCCTGATATACTGGTGACAATCAGCATAACAAACATGGATATTTCTGTACAACACTGGCATCATAGTTAACTGGATTCCATGCTAATCTTACAATGTCACTGATTAAAAGAATACAACTGTTCCATTACCAAATCGATATCCAATCAAGTTCACACTTGGAAAAAGGATATAGATACCACTGAATTATTTGAAAGTATAAAATAAACACCAAGATGATAGCAAGCTCGTTGGTACTGGTGGACTCGAAGCCTACTGAAGATCGAGCTACCCTTGGTAGCTTCTTCTTCACTGACACCCGATGAATTAGGAATGCCACGATGGCTATCGATGCCGGAAGCCCTAGCGCGTGACCATGATCTCGATTAACAGCCGTATTGGCTCCCTAGGCAATCGTGATTGAAGTTGCCCATAGACTGCTGTGATTAAGCCAGCATGAGGCTAGTGATTAAGCCACCGCTCGTGCTTGATTAGATGAATTACCGATTATGTCGTTGGAGGTGGGGATGTTGGCTGAGAACTAGAAGGCCGTCATTGCTGTCATTCGTAACGTTCTGTTTCATAACTATGCTTGAGTTTTGCTAGTTTTGTTTCGTAACAGAGGCTTCGTGGGTCCGACGGTGCGCGCTTGCACAATTTGGCGAGGTAACCAAACGACTTGACCCATTACGATGGCTTGGTTCTGACCTGGCTACAAAATAAGTATTATGTGTCTAGCTACATATTAATGGTGTCTTTTATATATATATATATATATATATATATATATATAAGATGAAAAAAATTGAAACCAGTTGCGAATAAAGGAAACATAAATTTTGGACAGCGAATAATTAGAAAAAGATATATGTTTGGATGGTCAATAAAACTTTGCTCATCGTAAAAACATTTGATGCACATACTTTGAAGTGGACATTACGACATCAGACTTTGAACTGTCATAAAAAACATTACTTTTCCACTTTATACATAGAATATAATTTTGTACTAACATTTTGGATATGGAAACAGAAACTAACACCACTGAAAGATGGATAATTATGTAAATGTTTACTGGAAAGTACCACTGTAAGTAGAAAATCAACTTAGCAAGTTTTATTTAGAGAAAAGTACTATCAATAACAACTGTATATCAATAAATCACCAATACTAAAGGAAAAGAATGCAAGTCTGGTACTGTCCACATGGAGGTCCTTCACAAATTGCACGCTTTTCTTCTGGCTATAAAAGTGTAAGCAAGGACAAAAGGAGGTTTGCTGCTCAGTACACCGTTGAAAGTCTTGAAAATTGTACTAGGTGCTGCCGGATTACATGTACCTTGTCAAGAATATTTGCTCACTGGAGTCCAAAAAAAAAAAGAACATTTGCTCACTGGGTGTAAATACTTTTCAGGATGATTCCGGTACAACCGTTCGTAATTTAATCAACTTAAGTGGTTCCAAGCTGGGAGACCACTCGACAGATTGAATTTCTAACCATTGTTTTGTTTAGGATGTAATATCATGGTAAACTTAGATGCAAAAACTCCTAAATGCAACCCTTCTGAGAGGGAAAAAGGGTATCATGACACTGAAACACATGAACACAACACCTTAAAAAAGGTACTAAGAGCATCATTAATGGTTCTTTAAATCAAATTCCTAAATAAAAATATCGGAAGTTATTAGAAAAATATGTCTCGAATAATTCTCTAAACTGGGTTCCTAAACATATCTAGTTCCTAAATGGAGCGTTTTGTTCCCTAAGTTTAGGGACCTGAGCGGAACTCCAGAAAAGCTGCAATCCGGCGGTTCCCATGTTAAAATTATAGCTCCCATCTCTGTTAGCAGAAAAGATCATAGTTGATGTACAACAGTACATCTGAACGATAGAAAATGTTGTAGCCAAAACGGGAAACGATCAAACGTAATAAGACGTCATTAATACGATCAAAATAGTATAGCAAGGAAAAAATGCAAGAAAGCCGAGAACAGCTAGATCAGGTCCTCAACCTGCTTCTGTTTTTATTGGTGAGCGTGAGCATTGACTAGTTCGATCCGGATGGGCAAGCGACGCGCAGAGTTATTGGAGGACAATTATTTTACTTCCAATATTTTTAAGAGCTTCTTAAATCTAACTTTAGAGAGTAAATATTATAAAGAATTGCTGGAGATGCTCTAATACTGGAAAAAACGAATGGTCAAATATTTATTTCTAAAAATAAAAAAAACACTTATTTTAAGACAGAGAGAGTAGAATAATATTCGTAAGCACAGTATGTTAGTGAGACGACGTACATTAGTTTCAATTGAAAATAAGTTAGCTATACGTAAATTAATCAGTCTACCAAACACAACCAAAAAAAAACTAATATACTCGCCACCTTGGACGCGCTGCAGGTAGCTGAACTATCTTTTCCGCCAACCATAGACCGTTAAGTCGATGACATGTTGACAAATCCCTCGCCCAACAAGAGAAGATCAGTGACAAGAGAGAAGGTTGTTGTTGTTGGCCGGTACAAAGGCTCAAAGCTGAGAACACAAGTTTTGTAAATCTTGGAACTTTCGCGTTGGCCGGCTAGACACCACACTAGGGATGCAAACGGGTATCTAATCGGTAATTGTGAATCAAGCTTCTAACTCATTTGTCTTACTAATAATATGATCAAGACAGGAACATTTTAATTAGTTAATTTCAAAAAGTTTTAGGCTGACGCATTGATTCAAAAATGACAAACTTGCATCCCTGCACTTTCACTTTCACCTCTGGATTCTGGAACCCAAAACAAAACAAGCCGACCCTTCCTTTCTTCAGAGTTCAGACTGCCGCTAACCCGTGTTACTCCCATACCATCTTTTACGCCTCTCCTCTGCAGGATGACGACGACGACTGTAGACTAATGCAGCTGCAGACGTCGCTTGGGGATGAAGATCTCAATCTAAGTACTAGCGCTGCTATTGCCCACTGCTGACGCTGCGAATTTTTTTTTTTTGAAAGAACAGGAGGCCCAGGCCGTACTGATTATCATATAAATTAAAAAAAGTACAAGGAGTACAAAAGATAAGAAAAAGGGAAAAAACAAAAAAAAAATTACAAGGCGTCTAGCCAGAGTTTAATGGCAGGAGAGGTCTTCATCATTGAAGAGCCAATCATTTCTTGTTTTCCAAAGGCTGCGATTGGAAAGGAGGCTAGCTGTTGGTTGTTTGATTGATCCAGAAGAGAAGATTAGCAGTAGTAAAGTGGCGTTGGCTTCTCGGGATCGCTACGCGGCTTCCATTGACCGGTGATCTCCAGGTTTCAGCCTGTCCAGAATCCACGTCCCGCCAACAAGAAAGGTTTAAAGATATAATTAACGTCGGCACGAGGAGGAGGATCAGGACACGGAACGGAATGGGACTCCATTCCGCTCGAGTCTCCGACATCAACAGCGTCGAGCGAGCTCCATCGCCAGGATCGTTGTCTTCGAGGTGTGAATGCAGGATGGCGCAGGATCTTGTCGTTCTGCAGCCAATGATTGGGCTTCGCCGCAGGATCTTCCAGGTCCGAAGAAAAGTCGCGCAAGGGATTTCTTTTTATGCTCGTGCTTCTTCTATCGTATTGAGTTATTGAGTTGTACTACCAATCAGTTAACTTAAATTTAGTTGATTTAAGTTTAAGCTGATAAAAAAATAGACAATTAATTTATACTTTAATACTTCTCCTCATATGCAGCTCTAGTATGTGCAAATATAGAATATGAGTAAACTATAATTTATATTTTAATAAATTGTATTGGTCAAAATTCAAATTTAAGATTTTTAAGTTTTGACTTTGATATCATATTGAATTACATGCACCAATCAATTAACCCTAAAAACTTAATTTAATGAAAAAAAATAAAAAAATCACTTATACTTCAACATCTGAGAGCGAATTTCAGTGGCATGATCGTCATTGAATTCCTGTTTTGTTCTGCAACGGCCGTTGAAAATGCAAGAGGTTCCTCCCGTCAGAAATTTGAAGGATTAAGTCTTATTTACCTCTCTCAACTATCGCACTTTATTTTTCGTCCTCTAACTGACATATCAAATATTCTAACTCTTATAATTATTCAACCCGTTTGTTTTTTCTCCCTCAACTATTTCGACGGCAGTTTTGTCTGACGTGGTAGGCTAACATGACAGTTTTACTGACATAAACCGTTGACGTGGCAGAATGGACTGACTCGTGGACGTTTGATTTGGTCTGATTTTATTCTAAATTTAAAAACAAATACTTAAAGACCTCAAAAAATTATAACATTTTGCAGACGTTTAAATAATTTTACAAGGAAAAATTTTTGTTTTGGGACCAATTTCAAATTCGAAACAAATTTTATTTTAAAAATTTAGAAAAAAAATAATCATAAAAAATAATTTGTCATCCAAATTTTGTATAAATAAATCTATTTCGAATTTGGAGATGAGTCCAAAACAAACATTGTTCCCCATGAAGAGATATATCATTCTTAAAAGTTTCAAATTTATCCGAGTTCAAAAAGTCATGTTTTTGAAGCAAAACAGATAACTGCTGTTGATTTACGTCTCGTTATAAATTTGTATTCCGAATTTTGTATAAATAAATATATTTTGAATTTGGAGACGAGTACAAAACAAAAGTTATTCCTCATGAATAGATATATCATATTTCAAAGTTTCAAATTCATCCGAGTTCGAAAAGTCATGTTTTTTAGGCAAAAACAGATAACTGCTACTGAGTCACGTCCCGTTATAAATTTATATTCCGAATTTTGTATAAATAAATATATTTCGAATTTGGAGATGAGTCCAAAACAAAAGTTGTTCTTCATGAATATACCTATCATAATTTAAAGTTTCAAATTCATCCGAGTTCGGAAAAGTCATGTTTTTAAGGCAAAAACAGATAACTGCTGCTGAGTCACGTCCCGTTATAAATTTGTATTCTGAATTTTGTATAAATAAATATATTCTGAATTTGGAGATGAGTCCAAACAAAAGTTGTTTTTCATGAATATATCTATCATAATTTAAAGTTTTAAATTCATCCGAGTTCGGACAGTCATGTTTCTTAGGCAAAAACAAATAACTGCTGCTGAGTCACGTTCCGTTATAAATTTGTATTCCGAATTTTGTATAAATAAATTTATTTCAAATTTAGAGATGAGTAGAAAACAAAAGTTGTTTCTTAGGAATAGATATATCATTCTCCAAAGGTTCAAATTCATCGGAGTTCATGAATTCATGTTTTTTAAGCAGTTGCCTTCTGTTTACCTCAAAAATATGACTTTATGAACTCGGATGAATTTGAAACTTTGAAGGATGATAGGTATCTTCATGACGAACAACATTTTTTTGGCTCATCTCCAAATTCAAAATATATTTATTTATATAAAATTTACAATACAAATCTATAATGGGATGTGACTCAGCAGTAGCTATCTGTTTTGCCTCAAAAATATGACTTCTCGAACTCAGATGAATTTGAAACTTTAAAAAATGATATATCTATTCATGAGAAACAACTTTTGTTTTGGGCTCATCTCTAAATTTGAAATAAATTTATTTATACAAAATTCCGAAGACATATTATTTTTTTGGTTATTTCTTTTCAAAATTTTTAAAATAAAATGTGTTTCGAATTTGAAATTGGTTCCAAAACAAAATTTGTTCTTTGTAAAATAATTTAAATTTTTGCAATTTTTTTATAATTTTTTGAGGTCATTAAGTATTTATTTTCTGATTTAGAATAAAATTAGACTAAATCGAATGTCCACGTCAGTGGTCCGTGTCAGCAAAACCGTCATGTTACTCTGCCACGTTGGATAAAACCGCTGTCGAAACAGTCGAGAGAGGAAAAACGAACCGGTTGAATAATTAGAGGAGTCAAAATATCTGGTATTAGGAGATGAAAAGTGAACGGGCGTGATAAGTTGAGGGAGGTAAAGAGGACTTAATCCAAATTTGAACCACGGTGGGCCAACTCCTTGAATTGAATGAAAAAAAGGAGCAATCCGGCCCAGCGCGCTGGTCAGAGGTCAAATAACATAGCTGGACATGGAGCTGGTTGGGCCTCCAACAAGACAGGCAAAGCAGCCCACAAGATTAATTCGCGCCTCTAAACCGCAGCCTCCGCACAACCGCGATGCGCATGCCCGCCCCTGCCCCGGTCTGCCGGCGAAGGCAACTGCTACGGCTCTGTTGGGATCACCCAGTTTCTAAGAAGTCAATTTTTAGAATTTTTTTTTGCGTTTCGTATTAAGAGGAAATAGAATGAAAGCACAAAGCTAAGCTAACAAACCCGACACAACTGTACACAAACAACACTCTAGGAGCCGAAAACAGGCAGCTCCAGAGGCGACTCGACGCTAGATTACAGACTACTTATGAACAAGCAGCGACCAAACAGAAAAACCGGCACGGCACCACTCTCATTTGCTCCAAAGTGCGGACTACCACCACATGCGGTAGGGCCTGGCATTGCCTGAAGACTCTATCGTTGCGCTCCAGCCAAATTATCCAGATAACCAACACTATCAAGGTATCGAAAGATTTGCGTCTCGCCTTGGGAACTTGCTTGCGCCTAAAGAGCCACCAGTCGACAATGTGTCGGGAGGCTCCGGGCACAGCAACTGCCAACCACATCTCCGGAGAACCTCGAAACAAACTTCCCTGCTGTAGGCACATGTGCGAAGAAGATGGTCAAGAGTTTCCGCCTCTTGACTGCAGAGTGCACATGGTCCATTGTTTTGAAGGCCATGGCGTTGCAGTCTGTCGGAGGTCCAACAATGGTCAAGCAAAACCAGCCAGACGAAGAACCGACATTTGTTCGGTGCCTTGATTTTCCATAACTGAGGCGCACCCGGCACGGCTGATTGGCCGAAGAAGAACAGAGCCTGGTATGCCGAGCTAGCAGAGTACTCACCCGAAGAGGTCCATTTCCAATTGAACCGGTCTGGCATAGCCACGTCCAGCTGAACATGCTGCAACACGCTCCAGAGCTGGAGGAACTCCAAGATGCCTTGCGTAGTGAGCCCACCGGCTAGGTCCCGAGCCCAACTATTATCCGGCAGGGCATCAGCCACCAGACGTTTATTACAAATCCGAGTCTGGACCTTGCTGAACAGGTGCGGTGCTAGATCCGAGACACTCCGACCATGCAACCAAGGGTCTGTCCAGAACAGCGCCAAACGACCATTGCCCACCACGACAGATGTCGATGCCTTGAAGAAGCATTCTGTGATCCTATCAACTTGTAACGGCAACAGCGACCACGCGCGAGACTGGTCACTGCATTTGAGCCAGAGCCAGCGCAGACGCAACGCCAGGCCGAGCATGTCGATGTTCTTGATCCCCAGACCGCCCAGCTGAAGGGGGCGCTGCACCTTGCTCCAGGCGACGAGACACTTGCCAGCTTTCACAACTGACGTCTCCTGCCAGAGGAAGGCCTTCATCAACTTACCGAGTGACTTCACCACCCAGGGCGGTAGCTGTAGCGCAATTGCCGTGTAGATTGGGATGGCCGAAAGGGTGGATTTAATCAGCACTAGCCACCAACTACGGTTGAGCATCTTCCCCAGCAACTTTGTCCACTAACGGCTGTAGTGCCACCTTGGGCAGCTTCCGCACTGACAAGGGGATTCCCAAGTAACGAATGGGAAATTTTTAGAAATTGAAAAGCTTTCAAATAAGGTAGTTTTTGCTTCAGTTTATAGAAATCAATTTCCCAGTTTTTTAGAAATCAAAAATCTCATTCATGCTAGATTCTTCTGTTGTCTTTAACTAAAAGACCTACTACCTTTACCAAACTCACATATTTAAAATAAAAGATGGGCAAAAATGTAATTAGATGAGGAAAAACTAAAAACCGGTTTATATAAACTAGCTTTCAAACACCGTTGCCTAATTTTTTTCTTAACCCGGTTTATAGGCACTACATTTATAAACTAGTTTTTAAGAAACTGCGTTGGTTCCAAATAGGGTTGTAGTAACCGCTAGGGCTCGGCTCCGTCTTGTGCTCTTGCTTTCCCATTGGTTTCTCACAGCATTAGCTAAGAATCACTTCTTTGTTAATTCCTCACATTTCTCTATGGCAGTTGATTCCAACCATAAAACATTTACTAGGAGTACGATTGTATTGAGTAACGGACTTTTGGATATTGAATAGTATGAAGGATATATTGAAGACATTTAACACTGAGTGCAGGACAAGGACCCCATGCTTATATTCTATTATTCAACGGAAATAAGTTCTTGTGACGTGAGCACAAGAATTATTATCAGTGAAAAACGTTGAAACTAGCTCGCTCTCTTGCCAGCCTAGACGCTCATAGTGAAATTGAAGTTGTTATAGGTCGTCATCCTCCCGCGGAGGTACCCCCTGGACGCGAACGTGCCGTTCTCTAAGTCAAACACCAGCATGTTATCAGCCATCTGGTGCCCTCCAATGACCATCCTGAGGTTATCACGGCCGTCCTTCTTCTTCATCTCCACGAGCGCCAGGCACGCCGCCCGCTTTTCCACCACGACCGCTATTGAGTTGCCTCCCGACATGGTCCAGACAGCGCCGCCCTCACTCTCCAGCTGGATCAGGGGCATGTTGTACCCCCACCCTTGTAACCGTTAGGTTCTGCTGGTCGTAGCAGAGCTCGAACAGCGCCACCGGTGGCGTGACCCGGGCGTAGCCGGCGGTGGCGACGTCGAAGGTGTGTATGACGCCGCGGTACAGGTTGGGCCTCAGTGCCGTGTGCGCAGCGGTCGTGCTCAGCTCGACGGTGATTTCGTTGACATTGTTACCGAGTGGTACCGGCTGCCGGTTCACACAAATCACATTGGCCGTGAAGAAGTAGCCTTGGGACTGGCCGCCAGCCGGCAGGTTCCTCAGCAACGGAGTCCTCGGCTCTGGTGCGCCGTGTCTCGAAATGAGGTAAAATGGCCCTCCGCCGAACACGGCCACCTCTGTCTCAGTCGTCGATGTCGCCGCTCATGTCACTGTCGCTGAACCTGATCAGCTTCAGTGAACCTCCGCCGATACTGCTGTACTGGACTCTATAGCCTTACGTCCCTGCGACGTAGCGTAGGATCCTCTTGAGAGCGGCGAGGTGTTATCCTCCCTTGGATCTTGCATGAAACAGCTTATGAACCTCACGGTGAACGCAATGTCCGGTCGTGTGTTCACCAGATAGCACAGCCCACCGACGATGCTTCGGTACCAGAACGCATCAACGGTCGGCGCTGTGCTCCTCTTTGACAGCTTCAGCCGATCTTTCATCGACGTCTATGTTGCCTTGCACTCCGAGAGGCCTGCCCTCTCTAGGAGCTTTGTCGCGTAGGCAGACTGGGAGAGCTTGATGACTCCTCCCTCTTGCATCACTTTGATGCTCAAGTAATAGGATAGCAACGTCAGGTCACTCATCCTGAACAGAGACGTCATCTGCTGTTTAAACGTTTTGATGTCCTCCTCCTTGGCGTCGGTGATGATAAGATCGTCAACGTAGACTTCGACGATTAGCATGCTCTCTCTGGAGCGTCGTGTGTAGAGCGCATACTCATTTATACACTTGATGAAGTCAAGCTTATTTAAGCTTGCATCCAGCTTAGTGTTTCACGTTCGCGGAGCCTGTCGGAGCCCCTATAGCGTCTTCCGCAGCTGGAGCACCTTGTGCTTTTCACTCTTCTCAACGAAGTCCGGTGGTTGTTCTATGAACACCTCCTCGGCTAGCTCTCCGTTGAGGAATGCTGACTTTACGTCCATGTGATGGACCTGCCAGCCTTTCTTCGTCGCCAACACCAACACCTCGTCGAAGTCCACTTCTTCTCGCTGCACGTACCCCTTAGCAACCAGCCTCGCCTTGTGCTTCACCAGCTTCCCATTGGCATCACGCTTCACCTTGAAGACCCACTTGAGCCCGATCGGTAGACAATGGGTCGGCGGATCCACTAGCTCCCAAGTGCGGTTCTCTTCAATTGAACGCATCTCCTCTGCCATGGCCTTCTGTCAGCATGGGTCACGTTCGGCATCTGCGAACGTGCTTGGTTCCTCGGCAGTCACCGTCAGCAGTTGCTGCGTGCTGCGTTTCTCCTGAGTCCCTGACCTCAGGTGTTGAAGGTCGGTGATCAAATCATTGATCGATCGATACCTCAGCGGCCCTTCGTCCTGTGCCGCATCAAGGTCGAGAGAGCGGTCGGGAGGTGGCGACATGAACTTTGGTCTCACTGTCGATCTCCTCGACCAGGAAGACCCTGAGCTTCCTATACTCGCGGCGTCTGAGTCACTTTGCCGACCCTCAGACCTTGACCCTCCACACTGACCTCGGCCCTTAGGCCTCGAGTCACGCTGGAGTCTAACTCCCTTCCTTGTATCGCGTCGACTGCCGCCGCACCGACCGCCCGACCTTTGGCCGCGCCGACTGCAGCTGCGCTGACCGCCCGACCTTTGGCCACGCTGACTGCCTGACCTCTGGCTGCGTCGACCCGTAGACCTGGAGCCGCTCTGCCTAGCCGGATTCAAGTCCTCCTAACTTGCTGATCCCGAGCTCCGCCGACCTCCAGTCCCGGCATCGCGTCGACCCTTAGTCGCAGCTGAGTCGCACCGACCATCGGAGTCAGAGTCCTCTCGACTCGATGACCTCGACCATTGGTCGCGCCGACCCGCCGGTCGCTTCTCGCGCCGACTCCTAGAGTCCGAGCTTTGCTCCGCCAAATCTGAGTCTCGCTGACCCCGACCGTCCGAGCCCTCTGGCTCTGCCGACCCCGATTCACGCCGATCTCTGGCATCGCCGCGCTCAACTTCTCCTGAAGCTGAGCCCCCCTCCTTTATCTCAGAGGAGTGCTCGAAGGAGAAGCAGCTCCATGAGCCTGCCTCTCCTTCATCGGCACTGGTCCTCGATCAGTTCCAGTTTGCCGCCTCGTCGAAGACGACATCCTGAGAGATATTGTGAGGAACCGTCCAAGTTGAGTTCCAATTAATCGAATTAGCTTGATATTCAAACCGAACTCAAGCTCCATTCTACTAACAAGAAATCAACCCCGGTAGTCCCCCGATATGCTTTCTAATCACTGCCCAGGACAATAGCATATCGGTATTCAAAGTTGTACATATCACATAGGGCTCTCACATACATATATATAAGTTATTACAAACCTTAAGTAAAAGTTTATAATTGGAACAAGAATGAGAGTAGCAGGGTTGAAGTTTTAGCTCTGAAACTTCTTAAAACATAATTACACAAGTACTAAGTTTTCATTTGGGTTCTACATGATGGAGAGTACTACGCAGCGGAAAACATTTTAAAGCCAACCGAAAGACAGTGTGCTCAGCCCACGAACACCACCGTCACGTAAAAGAAGAACATAGACTATTCATCCCCTTCGCCAACATCGGCAGGGAAGAAATAGCCAAAAACCAAATCAGCCTCACATGCAAAACTTCAACATTGCAAATGTGAGTACGAAGGTACTCAGCAAGACTTACTCGTGGGACGTACATCCCGACTCCAAAGATCATGAATGAGGCATTAGCAAGGATAATAATGCAATAAAACTTAATTACGAAAAAGCAGTAGATATTACTAATTTAAAAGCGAGGCATAAAGTAAAGACTCATGGGCAAATAATTACTAAACTCAAGCAATTAAATAATTATACAAAATCGTAATAAAAGATGTGTCAACAATACATCTCCAATATATCCCACAACTTTACCATCATTGACTAAAGAAGTGAAGTTGTTAACTACGATGAAAATCAATGGACACCAAGCTTGGTCATAACCGAGACTGCGGCGATTCGAACCGATTATACACCCTGCAGGGGAGTTCAACTGTACCCACACGACTTAAGGACCATCCAGCTTATGCAACTCGCGACGTCGCATAAGAGAGTACTCATATCAACCTTTCTCTCATCCATTCCCGAACGGTTGGACAATCGACATGTCAGGGAGGACCGGTCCCGTGTCTCGTGGGAGCCCAGCAGTCACTCGTGCGTGTCAGTCAAGACATACCGTCATGGGCCAAACATTGGTATGCAAATGAGATATTCGGCTTGTCTTACCATTATATTCGACATGTTGTATGAACGAAAAGTGCTTAGGCCAACAATTAACAACGGTGTGTCCTTAACCGACACAGACAGGGCTATCGTACGCAGGACTCCTTTCCTGCTGCCAACCTATACTTTCTGGTCCAGTCTCCAATTCATCATCTTCAAGTTTAGACCAACTATAGAAGTAATATGTTGAATAAAGACCCTATACCCACGAAAAGGTGGTGACCTTCCACCGATTCGACTTCTATCGGTCTAGGCATGGCTAAGTAAGACACACCGGATCTAAGAACTACCAATCCAATCTATAAACCTAAGACTCCAAGGAGGGGTTCTCACATAACCACACTTATCCTATTGCCCGACAAAAGCAATAATAAAACACTAATTCATTTCATAATTTATATAAAATAAGAATCAACATGTATGATGCTTGCCTTGCGATGTTGAAGTCTTCTCAGTAAAACTATCCACAGGTGCTTCACCCTCGGAGCACCCACATCACTCTCGAGTACATTGTTCACTAAACAATGAAGCAACGACAAAATAAATATGCATGCTATGCAATGCCAAAACAAAAAAAAAACAAACAACAAAACAATTTTATTTATAACCTTTTTATTACTAGAGGGAGTGGATACTACATTAGGTAGTTAATCATTTTAAACCAGTAGGGTAAAAATATCAATGGCGTTTAATTAACTACCTTGAGTAATATAACCAAAATTAGTATAAATAATTTAGTTAATTAAAGCAATTCACTTAATTTGTTTAGACAAACTAATTAATACTACTCAATAATGTTTTTGGACTCTAACAAATTTTAATAGGTCAAGATTCAGTAAATATAATTTAGAACCAAATTTGGTTAATTATTAGCAAATATTCTAATTACTATGAATTAACTGCATAGAAAACAGAGATAAATTCATTATAAATAATAACCAAAGAAATTAGCCTAAAACATTTTTATAATGTTCTTTAATACCCTAAGGGACAATTAAGAAAATTTCTAATAATTTAAAGTGCACACATAATTAATTAAGAATTAAACATGCATTAACAAATTTCTGTAATTAATCATTATTAAAACAACTAATTATTTTTATTTATGATTTTTAATAAATGTTTTACAAATTTAGAAGTCTAAAAAAATTAGTTTCATATTTTTCTGAACTAGTATGAATTTTATGTGAATTTTACAAGTTTTATCGAATTTCTGTGCAATAATAAAGAATTTCTGGAATTGAATAAAATCAACTCCACACGGGGCCACGTGGCGGCCTGTGGAGCTAAGCCACACAGGAGGCTACACGGCTGGCTGCACAGGATCTGGCAATAGCCACATCGGATCCGAGGCGAGCTCGGTCACCGGCCATGGAGGGGCGACGGCCGGTTCGCAGCGGCGCTCGTCGACACGTCGTCCCCGGCTGTCATGAGCCTGGGGGCTAGCCCAAAAAGGACCTCCGCAGCACGGGAGAGTGCCTGGGAAGGTCGTCGAGGTCACTAGCTCACCGGAACTAGGGCGACGGCGTGCAGCGGCGCGGAGGAGGGTTCAACGAGGTCGCGACGACTCTCTGGTGCACAAAACTGGAAACCGTTTGCTCTGGGAGCTTCACCAAGGCGAGGAGAAGAGCGGCAAAGAGGTTGTCGTCGACGACGATGGCCGGAAGTGGGTCGGCACCGGCGAGGTACTCGGGTCCGACGAACGGCTGCGGAAAACACTCCAATTCCTGCACGGATAGCTAGGATTTCAACCATAAAACTCGACCAAAGATTACACCAAGGGTTTGAGGAGCTGGAGTCGCACTGGTTCGGAGAGGAGCTCACCGGAAGGAGGTCGTTTTGGAGGAATGGCGCCGGCGACCTGAAACTCGAGCTTTTGGGAAAAGCTTTAGAATCCGACAGCTCGGTAAGGGAAGGGAGGCGGAGAAAGGCAGCGGGAGCTCGGGAGAGAGGTGGCGCAGCTCCTCATCAAAGCTTGGAGCCGGAGGTGGTCGGAAGGGGCTTGGCGACGGTGGTGCTCCTCGGGTGGCTGTTGCTTGGTTGCGCGCGCGAGAGAGAGAGCGCGCCGGGAGGGAGTTCGGTGGGAGAGGGAGTGAGGGAGGGAGAAAGCGCCAGCTGGGTGGCGAGGAGCAAGCTGGCGACGCGGCCTCCTGCATGCGCGCCGCGCGCGGTGCCGCGCTGTCCGCGAGCGGCGGGGAAGGAAAGAAGGAGCAGCCGACAGATGGGACCCACTGCTTTCCCTTTTTCTGATTTTTCCCGAATTTTCTGGCAGTTTAGTGTTTTTGTCTCAAAAACTTCAGTTCCCAAGCTCAGATGAATTTCAAACTTTGCAGGGTTGAAGAACATTTTATGAGGAAAAACTTTCCTCTTTGGAGCATCTTCAAATTCACAGCGGATTTAATTCTAGGAAATTCGAAAGGCAGATGACTGATTTTTGAGGAATTAAAATATTTGGGGACTTACATTTTTGGTTTTAAATTTTTTAAAAATCCCTATATACTTTCTGAACCTTGTGATCATTGACAAATAAGAATTGTTTTAGATATTACTTTGAATTTTCTTGAGCTTGCTTTCTTTGAAAAAAATTTTGAATTCACATCAAATTTTAATTTCTATTGACTTCGGTTAATTGAATTCTAATTCAAATTTGAATTCAAGCTTCGAAACACACGAGGGACGTTACAGATATGCACGCTCTTCTCGACAGGGTCATATAGGCGATATGCCTTACTCTCGGCTTCGTAACCAAAGAACACCATCTTGGTGCTCCTATCCTTCAGCTTGCCAAGTTGTGACTTCACCGTCTTCACATACGCTACGCAGCTGAATGTTCTGAGGAAGGACACGTCTGGCTTCCTCCCGTGCCAAGCCTTGAAGGGGGTCTTCTCGGCTACGGCTTTGGTCGGCGAGCGGTTGAGGATAAACACCGCCGTGCTCACCGCCTCACCCAAGAACACCGTCGGCATATCCTTGACCTTCAACATGCTCCTGACCATGTCGACGATGGTCTGGTTCCGCCTCTCCACGACACTATTCTGCTGTGGCGAGTATGGTGCCGTGAGGTGCTGCTCCACGCCCTTCTAGGCGCAGTACCGACCAAATTCCACCGAGGTGAACTCTCCACCCCGGTCGGTCCTCAGCACACGCAATTTTCGACCCGTCTCGGTCTCAACCCGCGTCTGGAACTCTACAATGGCTCTGGAAGCCTCGTCTTGGTGAGCAGTCATAACCACATGTACCGACTGCAGTCATCCACCAGTAAAAGAAAGTAGCGCCGACCCCCATGCGTCGGCGAGGTGATTGGCCCACACATGTCGCCGTGCACGAGGTCCAGAAGACCCTCGGCATGGTACATCGCCTTGCATGGAAACGATTATCTCCGCTGCTTTCCTGCGAGGCAACTGTCGCACAGCTCACCGACATGCTCGATCGTGGGAAGGCCTCACACCATATCGTACTGACCTAGCCTTGCCAGCGCATCGAAGCTGATGTGGCCCAAACCGCCTATGCCACAGCCACGCATCGTCACCAAGTCTCGCCGCTAGGCACACCGGCTGTGTCACCTGGAGCTTGGTGGTGTAGAGACGGTTCCTCCCGCGGTTCACCTTCAGCCGCAGCCGTCGCTCTCGGTCTCTGACGCGGAGGACCTCGTCTTCGAGCAATACCTGTCACCCTCGCTCGTCCAGCTACCCGAGGCTCACAATGTTGGTCTTTAGACGTGAGATGAAGTAGACTCCGATCAACGCGCGGTGCTCACCATTCTGACCCCTGAACACCACCGTGTCTTGTCCCTCAATCTTCACCACCGACCTGTCCCTGAACTTGACCGACCCCGACATGGCAGAGTCAAGCTCTGTGAAGACCGCCTTGTTGCCCGTCATGTGGCTGCTGACCCCTGAATCGAGGTACCAGACGTCCTCGACGACGTCTTTCTTCCTTTCCAGGTGAACATGAGCTTGGACCTCATCCAGCTCAAGTTTTCGATGCTCTCCGTCCTCTAGGACGTCTCTGAGATCACAAAGCTGCGACAGCAGCAAAGACGAATCTTGCTCTCCCTCTTCTGCTAGATGGGCCTTCTCCTTCCGCTCTCCGTCCTCCCTGACTCCCGCGGTCACAGCGCTTGGGCGCACGGCAATCACGGCGCTTAGGCGCACGGCAATCATTGCTCAAGTTGTTATCTAAATGGTTTACTTGTGGCCATTTGAGTTTTAAAAAAATAAAATGAAGATTAACCAATGTTACAAAAAGCCGATGCTAATGTGGTAACAAATTCTAAAGCATCCGAAAATAGAAACACAAGTACATATACAGTCGAATCGATAGATGAGAAATCTGTACTATTCATTTGCTTAGTCCTAAAGCCGTCTCCTCAAAAGAATCGGCTAAAAAATGAAGTACACTTTTGATTTGATTTTTTGAGATGATCTATTTGATAGCTTGCTAGAGAATAATTTTATTAGACTCATGGATCATAAAGTCATATCGTCATTTTAGGATGTAGGGAAGTGAATATATTGTAAATGACATATCTCTTTTGATCATCATACTAAAAATTGCCATATGTTCTATGTTCCAACAAAAAGTCCAATCGGCCATTAATGATGAATGATTGAGTTTTGAAGAAACACATAAGGATGACCAGTTAGTTCCAATTGGTCTTGATAGTAAAAGGTTGACAAATCAGGCCGATTCATCTAAAAGCGACAAGTTGATTCTTGGCAAAAATCATTTAAATCCCCCAAATGAAAAGAATACAATTACCAATGAGATTCGTGATGACATTGTTAAAGGTGATGATTTTACAAAGATTGTAGAAGATCCATCGTGTATTGTGGGCAGCAAAAGGTTTTTAGGCTTGCTCATGACCGATTAACTTCAAATCGGCCAAACCTAGCAAAGTTGAAAACCAGAACTTTCAGTTTGTCAAACTGAAACTTTCGGTTTTCGCAGTGTCAACGGAATAAGCAAAAATCCAAGAGTCAATTTAAAAAAGGTTAATGGAGGTAAATACCATGGCCAACATGAGGGTAGAAAGCTAAAGCTTACATTTGAAGAGCTTTTGGCTAAATATGTAGGACAAAGAGATGCAAGGAGTACTTTTAAGTGAAACTACTCCAAGCCATCAAAAATGCCTCTAAAATACAAACACGAGGGTTGGAATTGGCGAAGGAAGATAGTTTTTTTAGATGCTCTATATTTTCCTTTTCATCGTTAAGAATCTCTGCGTCTGCAAGTCGTGACCGTTGGAGCGGTGGCCAACTCTATAGTGGGCGGTCAAGTTTTGTCGTCGTCAGGTCGAGATGGTATTAAGAATTTCGGTGTAAGTGCTGAGAGCGATCGGCTTCGACCCTTAGGAGCCAGGTATCTTCGATTCGCTTAAGTTCTTTGTGGGCTGTAGATAGGCCATAGGTCATAGTTCATAGATGGGCTTTTGCGTAGAGGTCAAATTCGTAGGTACCTAGATATACTATCTCGACAATAATATACCTCTAAGTTTATCTATTTTTACTCTATTTTTTTTCAATGTCTTTGTTCGACAGACGCTGTGTATAGGCTGAATCCTGTGTGAAGCAAACTTTTAAAATAGATCGTTGGATGGAGTGGACGGCGAGATCGCGTACTGTAAGTCCTTGCAGTAGAAAGCCTTACGGTAGCCGATCCGCGCCCTTGGCCCCCGCGGATCCCCGGCAGATCGCCGCCTTTCCTGCCGCCCAATCCGCGCCGCGCTTCCAGAGACACCGCCTCCGTCCCGCAAGCAAGCTGGCCCAATCGGGAGCGCGCGGCCTTTAACCCGGCGCCGGATTGGTCGCCGTCGCGGCCGGTCGCCGGGAGAACCATCATGGTGTGGCTGGCGGGAGCAGGCGCGACGGTACGCGTCACGGACTGGTCACCCGTCTCGATAAATCAGGCGGGAGTGCGCGCGCGCCGGTTTGTAGGATGCTGATTGGCTGGCGCAACATGGAGAGGGGGTAAAGCTAAACAATGGCCGGACGTACTTGCGGTATGGCCCGCGCGGCGCTTAGGTCGCCGGACAGTTACGGAAACGAAACTGTGGAGACAACGACAACGGGCGTATTTTCAGTCGGGGAGTACTACTCCTACATGCGAACCCGACAACTATCATGACCTCCTGTGATTGCTCGCTTGCCACATACATATGCTACTTCTTTTGTTGAGACAACTAAAGATTTTGTCCAACATAAGTTATCTGTCAACTAAAGATTACTCCCACTATCTCAAAATAACTTTATATCTAGATTTTGTCCAACATATTTTTAATCAATGATTTTTATAGATTTAATAAACTTTAATAATAAAAAATATATTATGAAAGTATTTTTTATAATAATTATAAAAGTAAAGGTCTTAT